>JAINUG010000014.1:4367500-4427500 GCA_029706075.1 Aldrovandia affinis | reverse complement strand
TGTGTCTAATGCGCTATATTTATTGACACAACTCACCCTAGATGCAATATCTTAAATAGGCAACAATAAATATCGGTTTTTTTTGGAGCAGTGGATGCTTTTGAATTCTTCTGTCAACTCCGGGAACTTGAGTCCCGAGGCAGGTCACTGAGATTTGCGCAACTGCACGCGACCTGACAGCAACATGCCTCGTCCTGGAAAGAACTCCTACAGTGACCAGAAACCGCCATACTCTTACATATCTTTGACGGCGATGGCTATCCAGAGCTCCCAGGAGAAGATGCTCCCCCTCAGTGATATTTATAAATTCATAATGGACAGGTTCCCCTACTACAGGGAGAACACACAGAGATGGCAGAACTCCCTGCGACACAACCTGTCCTTCAACGACTGCTTCATCAAGATACCGCGGAGACCCGACCAGCCCGGGAAGGGCAGCTTCTGGGCCCTGCACCCGGACTGCGGCGACATGTTCGAGAACGGGAGTTTCCTGCGCAGGCGGAAGCGCTTCAAGCTGATGCGCTCCGAGCACGTGGCGTGCAAAAACTCGCCGATGCTGCACTACTTCCACCACCAGCACCATCAGACCAAGCTGGCGATTGGGACGCCCGAGGCGCCCGTGAACGTGGGCAGGCTCCCCCAGTTCCAGACCTACAGCATCAACGGGGGGCAATCTGGGGGCTTCAAGCACCCGTTCGCTATTGAGAACATCATAGGGCGGGACTATAAGGGAATGATGACCGGTGGGCTTCCCATCGCTTCCGTCATGCATCACCTGGGCTACCCTGTGCCTACCCAGCTGAGCAGCATGGTCAACTCCATGTGGCCACATGTGGGCATGCTGTCTGAGTCCATGGGGCCTGTGCCTGTCTCCCCCGACTACGCGCCATTTGGAGTTCCAATGAAGAGCCTCTATCACCCGAGCGGCCAGACCATGCCCGCGGTCCCGGTTCCAATCAAACCAACGCCTGCCCTGGGGCAGGTTCCCGCCCTTCCGGGCCTAACGGCCGGTCCCGCGCAGCTCTGCGCCTCGAGCCCCCCCCTGCTGCTGGAAAAGAGCGTGTCCGACCTGGCGGAGGGAAAAGGCGCAACCCTGCACCCGGCGCTGCTGCTGTCATAGAGGGGGAAAAACAAGCAGAAACAGGTCTTTTAATTTTACCAAGTTGAGGACAATGCGACTAAAGAGGTTATGTGCGACAGTATTTATTAAGTTTACTGTGTATTAAAAGAGAAGTAAAGTAAAGCATGTAAGGTTGACGAGAGGAGAAGGCTAACGAGAGACTTGGTGGTGGATACAGAACACTTTCCAGTTTCGAGAAAACATTGTGAAGCTTAGTCGTAGTATACTTTTCCAAAACAATTTCAGTTTTAACGATAAAAATATTTTCTTCAAATATGTCATTTTAGGGGGGAGGTGGGGAACAATCTTGAATTTGACCCAAAGAGATAATGAGGAAAAAATTTAACGAATTTAAGGATAGACTATATTTTTACCATGGCATCACCCTTGGAGGCAAACAAAATTTTACTGGAGGTACTGCGCAACACTGAAGGCCGCGTGCTATCATTTTCATAGACTATTTAAATGCAGTAAATCAAATGAAACATGTTTACTATATAAGCGTTAATTATCCATATTTAACTGGCACGCAAGGACATAAAATTGTTTGAAAATGTAACAAAAAGAAAAAAAAACGAAACATCATGTATTGTAATGATTGAATGTTATATTAGAAGAGATTTATAAAGCACTTTATTTCAATCTCTCAATGTGGTGTGTGTTCTTCGAGGGCGACCAATTTCCAGGTCAGTGTTTCTATCTTTCCCATTTGTGAATATAAAATCAACATATGTGTATGATATAAACAGCATACTTTCAACTAAGGTGTTACATTAGGCCTACATGTAAATAGTTTGTAAAGAGCACAGAACAAAACACCTAAATCAATTTAATTTCAGACACTTGTTGCACGGAGCTTCGTGAAACCAACCAATTCAAATGGATCGTTTTTTGCACTGTTTGAAATTATTTTATATTTATTCTCACACAATATTCGAACTGTATAATCAATTTAAACGCATAATCAATTTGAAAATCTATACATTTAAGTGAGTATTGTATGAGAGTGCGCATGCTATACATCAGTATGAGTCTATTTAACTTCGTCGGATTGTTTATTTATGACAATAGACGCAATCTCTTCATTACATTATCGTTTGGATTATATCAATTACACTATGAAAATGTTATCAAGAAATAAAAATAAAGATTTAACACAATCGCGTGATTCTCTGTTTGAAAACACCCCGACGCAGTTATTTTTTAACAAAGGCCGGCATTGCGATGTCAATGTACATATTATTTAAAAACAAAATAAATATATATATTTTTGCAATTTGTGTTAGATTTGATTAAAATGAGAGATTTACTTTTTTGTCAATCGGAACACATCGGTACCATAACCTACACAATAGCTATTTTCACGCGATCTATACCCCTTTGTAATGTTTGAATGTGAAATTTCGAAGTAAACCACAATCGCAATGGAATTGATAAGGAATTGTGTGTCTTCGTCAGAACAGGGGCACTATTAAAGCGACCCAACCTGAGTTAGATTAGTGTAAACTCCATAGAGTGGGCAGAAAAATTGGTTAACGCACCCGGTTTTCCGTCTGTTCCTTCTCTCTAAGTCTACTCACTTCTATATAATATCATTAGTACACGTATATCTCGTATATTAGCAGTTAGCTGAGATATACAGTTTTCCATTGAGTGTTTAAGGACAAGTGAAGCGCCCACGTGCTGTGAGGAAAGCGTCTCCGTCGAACTCCGGCTGGTTGCCATCCAAAGATCCGCGACCCGCAGAGTTTCCACAGCGGGCTACCTGAGCGGTGGCACGCACTTCACTTCAGCATCTTCTCGATTCCTGGGGGGCGGGTGCAGTAAAGCCTACCTTTCCCATCATTTATTCTGGGTCGCGTTTCAGCCTATTGATTGGGGCTGAGATACACTGATCCCGGACAACCTGGTGCGTTAGCGGTGCTAATTCAAAGGCGCTGCTGCTTGCATCTGTAGAGAGGAGTACAGATGGGGAAATTCTTCCTCTAGTTGGGATATGATTTGAGTGTTCGACTGGGTGGATGCGAGTGACAGTTCCCTGAAACCACACTCGGACACGTTTCCCCCAGATTTAATGTCCTCCTGTTCCATCCATGCTCTGTCTCGGGTCATTTTCAGAGTTTTCTCTTATGAAAACGAAATACACGAGGAAATGTAGGATCCAAAATGTACCACATATGAGTTTACTATATCAGTTATTGCCAGTTTCACACGTGTCATATAATTAACAATTTGTTTAATACATTGTAAAACTACACCTACTGTAAACATAGTGTGCAATATATGCACAACACTGCACATAGGAACGTGGTAATAATGAATGCATTTTAATATGCAACATATTTTGACTTGTGTTAAACACAATTACTAATATTTGTCATTTAGAATAATTTTATCCATGCAACATATAGTTTTCAGAATAGTATCAGAAGCATGGTGTTTGTATCACACTTTTTTAATCTATGCATACCTACACTTTATCTGACTTCATTTTAAAATATTGCTCAAATGCTATTTGATGAGGGGCAAAATGCTTTTGGAAAAAGTCGAATTAACTACTTTAAATAATATATGAAACCGTTAAATAATTACACTGTAATACACTGTTACAAAATCACACTGCAGTATGCATTAACACTGTGACACATTCTAACACAGTACCTGAGCAACACAACCGCACAGTAGTGCACAGTTAGCCTACATGATCTCACTGTAACATACAGTACATAATAACACTGTTACTCTGTGCAGCAAATTAACACAATAACATACTGCACACTAGTCAATAGTCACACTGCAACACAGTTGCAAGTACACAATTTATCTGCAATACACTGTAATAGACAGTTTTCCTATCACACTGATACACAATGAGGCTAACATACTGATGCACAAACACAGAGGATCATACTGTCATAGAAATTTCTGCACAAGTAGCAAAACTAATGCAACTAAGTAACTCACTGTCATAGGCGTAACAAGTGGGGGGGACGGGGGGAACATGTCCCCCCCCCTAAAAAGAGTCATTTCTGTCCCTCCCCCAATAATTTTAGATATAAAACATTCCCTTTCATTATGTCCCAGACAATATTTAATATGTGGTTAAGCCCTTGCTCACTGTAACATAATCTCAGTGTCCCATAACATAACTCACTGTAACACATGCAGCCGTCCACTATGCAAATTAATCCTTCATCCCAGTGGGGACACAGAGGTAGACAGCTTCAGTAAACCGGCCTATCTGAGAAGAGGAAGCAGAGGAAAGTCGGTAACAGCTTGTCAGAAAACAGGAAATGATGTACAACAGAAACAGCAACAGCCAGGCAGAAAACAGGAAATGATGTACAACAGAAACAACAACAGCCAGGCAGAAAACATGGAGTGAAGTTGGTCAAGGGGGAGAAGAGTGTTTCTATGTGTCTCAGTAGGTAGAGCATGGCGCTGACAATGCTTATGTTGTGGGTTTGATTCCCATTGGGGCCACATATACTGAAAAATTGATGCATTCGCTACTGTAGGTCACTTTGGATAAAAGCGTGTGCTAAATGGCATATTTTAAAAGAAGGTAAAATCTGAGTAAAAACCACTCAGTAAAAGGAGAGGAAGTACCAATTAAAATTCTGCAAGGAAGGGGCTGCTGGGTGGCTCATCCTGTTAAGGAACTATTCAAGTTTGTGGATGAGCTCCACAGTCTGGTTTTCTATCCAGACCGTGCCAGCGCCGGTTGTGGCCAGCAGCCCAGGGAGGGAGGGATACTGTCGGAGAGGTTTTCCATGTCTTGTTGCACACCAGCGACCTCCACTGGCCGATTGCACAGCCACAGTCTGCAGGTATAAAGTTGCGCATGAAGCGTTCCTCCGACTCAAGCTTAACTTGTAGACTGCAGTGTGAAAAGAAGCACCAGCGGACATCACGTGTTTCATAGGAGCGCACATGCTTGTCCATGCTCTCCCAAATTGACAGTGGAGGTTGCAGCAAGCAGGGCTTAGAATTTGAATTTTTGGGCATCCAAATTGGGAGAAAAGGGGCAATAAGCATTAAAAAACTAAACAAAAAAGAAATTAACCATCCCATGGTGCCTAAATTACACACAAGTAGTCAAGAATACATAACGAAGAACAGGCCGTTCGGCTTAATCATTTACCTACAATTTAGAGAATATCCAGCACTGCATAAAGCCTGGACTTGAATACCCGAAGTGTCTCTGCCTCTACTACATAAGGCGGCAAGCTGTTCCATGCGTTGACAACTCGTGTGGACGTAAAAAAAGACATCCTGATATCAGTGCAGAATTTACCTTTAACCAATTACCACCTGTGCCCTCTTGTTCCGCTTACTGAACTCAATATGAAAAATCTTTCACTTTGTTCACTTTGTTAATCCCTTATATGAATTTAAAAACCTCTGAGACAAATTCCTTATTATTCACTTAAATAGCTTTGGAGGCCTGATTCTCAGGATTTAAAAATAAATAAAAATAAACCCATTGACCTTGCTGCTAATGTACAGGTAGGTCATTTCTAGAGACAATTTGCTTAATATCAGTACTGAAAATATCATTCCAAGGTTAACAAAATAAGAATATGGACTTTAGACAAAATAAAAGTATTCATGAGGCTGCACTTACACAACAATGACAAATATTGAATCATAACATTCAAAAAGTTAAAACAGAATTAATCTACGGCAAACATCCCTAAGAGAACAACTAATAAAAACTTAAATTTCACTGTAATGGTTCATTACTTATTCAGTCTACATTTAGATAATGGTGTTTGATGTAACGTTGTATTCCCTGTAGTATAAATCTTCAAGATATTTGTGACTAAACATCTAAATACAGAGAACAGTTGAAACATCAACACATCTTTAGCAATAATGAGCATTAAAGAAAATAAATAAAAACACACAAAAGTTTAAATACAGAAACTCAACATCAGCAAATTGTATGCCATTAGCAACAACAGGCAGGGAGAAAAGCAAGCAAAGGAGCAGAATACTTGCTTGAGTGTATGCATGTGTGTATGCATGTGTGTGTGTGTGTGTGTGTGTGTGTGTGTGTGCATATGCACATACACGAGTGTGTGTGTGTGCATACATGAGTGTGTGAGTGTATATGTGTGTGTGTGTGTGTGTGTGTGCATGCATGAGTGTGTGAGTGTATGATGTGTGTGTGTGTGTGTGTGTGTGTGTACAGGAATTTGTGCTTTCGGGTGTGTGTCACTACGGGTATGTGTATGTGTCTGGCTGTGTGTATTTCTGTATGTATGCCTCTACCTGTGTATGTGCCACTATTGTCATGCACCAGCCTCTGTTTGTCACACACACATTCCTGCTTCCTGGAACCACATAGACTCTTGGTACCTGGAAAGGTAGAGCCAGGTACAGTATCTGTTCTTGTCGCCATCAATGTGCAAGTGCAGAAGAGCATTCTGAATTAATGAGTGGGGAGGGGGGAGCACTGCCAAGACTTCAAAAGCAGACCTGGGATGAAGTTTCCCTCTGTCTCCCTCTCCTTACCATAACGGCGGCTTTGATGTGTCCGCGGCTGTGCCTCTCCATGTGCAGCAGAGGGCCAGCGGAGGCTGAAGCGGCCCTCGCCCTTCATCACGCCGTGGGGCTTGTTGTTTCCCCACGCCCCTGCGGTCCCCGCATTGTCCCTCTGCTTTGCATGCTAAAGGCTGGCTCACACCAGTCACTCACAAACACACACACATACACAGACACACACACACACACACACAGTCACTCACAAACACACACACATACACACACATACACAGACAAACACGCACACACAGAAACACACACGCACACACACCAGTCACTCACAAACACACACACACATACACACACATACACAGATACACACCACACACAAACACATGCACACACGTACACATAGACACACACACAGTAGTTGAAATGCACGAGTGGGGAGGCATTGAGGTGTTATATCATGCATATTCTTCAGTCATTTTTAAAGATTTGGGGCGGGCGGCATCAAACGCACACACATTCACAAAATCTGAGCCTGAGTTTGCTGGGATAAAAATGAATGTGTTGCAAGGACTTACGAAGAAAAGGGGACTTTTCAAAGAAAGTATTTCTGTGAGGAGTTGTGTACCTTATGGAAAACTTTTCTAACATCTTTTCTTTTTGACAAACCCCACCAGGCTGTGGCCCTGGCCTATATGAAATTAGACATGAATCAATTCAAATCTGCCCTTGGCCAGTAGCTCCTGTGTCATGGGTTTGAGAAATGTACAGACTTGAGTTGTTGGCACATTTGGCTGTGGGGTAATTGAAGGAACAAAATCATAGCTATAATTCCCTAGCCTTTATTGTTTTTATTAAATTATATGCTTTATTAGCTTAGCTTTCAGCTCATTTGTGAATTATAAAGAAACAAATACAGATTTTATAGTGGTAATTGCGGCTTGAGTTGTCTTTTACTGGTTTTATTCATCCTTTACATATTAAAACAGTTTCCAAATTTAAAATCCGACATTTACAACAAATTTAAGGAGAACACAGGGGGGCTTAAGAATCTCAACTCCACAAAATAGTAGTGGACAACCAAAAGCACAAAATCTAGGATGTGTAGGAAATGAAATGAGAGTCAGGAAGTAATGCAAACAGGGCCTCTATTCCTGGCCTTGTATTTCAAGTTTTAAAAAAATGTATTTTAAGAAGAGCTTTCAGCTTACAGTATTAAATATATTTTACAATGATTATTTCTGCTCATGAATAAAAATAATTTCAGCAATGAAAAAGAAAAACGACTCATTCTTTGAATCAGATATTTTACAGTTACAGCTAAACTGGTGTGCCATTGGATTGGATCTTCCCCTAAGATGAGTTACACCTGGAAAACCATTACAAAAAAGGATTTCATCCTTTGTCAAAAAATGTGATTGAAATATTGAGATGGGCACTCCTGATTTTGAAAATCAGGAACTCACGTGTAGCCTATTATGGGGGGTGGGGGGGGTGGGGGGGGGGGTGGTGTGTAGGGGTATTCCAACTTTGTAAAACAGTGGAATAAATTTCACTTAAAGTGCATTTTTAAATTCTTGGACAGCATTTGGAGATATTGTTATTAATTGATACGGATGAGAACATCGAGCTGGAAGTTCCACAGGAAGACTGCATACAGACCGGCTCCTGGGAGGCCCGTATCGTATTGCCCCCCCCACACCCGTTGTCAGTGCTGATAGATGAGTCTGTCACCTGGGTTTGGTTCCAGAGGAATAATGGTGCACTGTTAAGACTGTTTAACACTTATACCTACAATTATTCCAAATATAATTACTCCTCCTGTCTCATTACACACACACACACACACACACACACACACACACTCCTCCTGTCTCATTACACACACACACACTCCTCCTGTCTCATTACACACACACACACACTCCTCCAATCTCATTACACACACGCACACACACACACACACTCCTCCTGTCTCATTACACACACACACCCTCCTCCAATCTCATTACACACACACACACACACTCCTCCTATCTCATTACACACGCACACACTCCTCCAATCTCATTACACACACACACACATACACACACTCCTCCAATCTCATTACACACACACACACACACTCCTCCTGTCTCATTACACACACACACACACTCCTCCTGTCTCATTACACACACACACACACACTCCTTCTGTCTCATTACACACACACACACTTCTCTGGTCTCATTACACCCACACCCACACCCACACCCACGCACACACACTCAAACACACACACACACACACACATACACAAGCACACAAACATGCACACAGCCAAATACACACACACCCAAACCCACATACACACACGCTCAAACACACACATGCACAAGCACACAAACAGGCACACACCCAAAATACAAACATGCACACATACACACACACACTTTCACATTCACAACTCATTCACACACACAGTAATTCATTAAAAAAATCATTTGGCAATTATGTTCAATGTATTCCAGTACTGCTCAAGTCAGCTGTCATTATTCAAGAACGCTAGATCCTAACATTTCGCTCTTATGTTAAATTACGATTCAAAGAACGAACTGATCAAGTCGGACTTTGTGAAAACAGGGGATCATAGAGGGTAATTGAAAGATTATTACGCTTCTTATTAGTTGGCAATTAGTACCATTTAATTATGCAGCACTTGGACGCATAATAACTGTGAGTCATTATGAAAGATCCTTTCAGTGTGATGTACCGTTAGATATGGGAATTTCCAGCATCTGCCCCATAGCTGCAGAAACACAATGATTCACATCAATTAATGCTTCACTGGCAGTTACCAAGGTAAAGGAACAATATTATTCATAATATTAATGATATTTCTTCAAAAAGAATCGTCTTTGTGAAAATGCAGAGCAGGTGTAATCTGAGGTAAGTGCCTGAAAAATGAGTTGATCACCATTGGCTGCAGACACAACGCCGCCTCCAAAGGCCAGCCTACTCATCACATTTATTACAGAACCCTGTCACAACACAAACACAGGGCTCTATGCATTACAGAACCCCGTCACGACACAAAAACAGAGCTCTGTGCATTACAGAACCCTGTCACGACACAAACACAAAGCTAGAACCCCGTCACAACATAAATACAGAGCTCTGTGCATTACAGAACCCAGTCACGACACAAACACAGAACTGCATTACAGTATGCAGTATTCAGTGCCAAACCCTGTATGGCACTGAATGTTCTCAGGAGCCTGATATATTTGGGGGGGGGGGGAGTCAATTACACAGATAAATGAGTGATGCTCTCCCTCTAAGGGCACTGCCCCCCACCCGCAGAAAAAGTATCTGCGTATTGCCTGATTTAGACGATTTAGACCCCCCACCCACCAAGGCAGCTCGAAACAGTATCAGCCCCCAAAGACACCAACACAAATGTGCAGTTTTGATAAGCGGCCTGCTTACTGCATCCCTGAAGGATGCTCCTGAAGCTGAACAGGTCGGTGATATACGGAGGCGTCCCCCGCAGAGATGTCTGTGCAGGAGAGGATTGTGGGATATTACCATACCAATGGGTACTGCAGCATTACATCAGGACCATCCTTCATTCCGTAGGCTTTATTTTAATACCACTGGATGCCATTTATCATAGTGCACTACGATCTATCACAAGCAATGGGTTTCAAACTCATCATTGTACATTGTATCAATCAGTGGCTTGGTCCTCTCTTTATCTTCGGGGGAAGCAGCATGGTGTTTTGTTTATTTACGGAGCCCTACTTGCTAAACTACCTCTTTACCTAACCAAACTCTTATCAATTAATTACTCTAACTACTCCACTCACTGCAGTATATTACCTTAAACACACCACGAGTTAGGACTGAATGGGTTGAGTCAGCATTTAACATCTATGCACCCCATCTGTGGAACTCCTTTCAAGAGTCAGCCGAGCTGTCCTCCCTGGTGCCTCTTAGAGTTTTTAAAGAACTTCTAATAGATTATTTTGAGAATGTTGTGTGTAAATGTTTTTAGAATGGCCTTCTGGCTTCTACTGTATGTTGGTCTGTCCTTGTTTTGTGTCCTCCTTTTGTATTTTATTATATTGTATTTTATATTGTATATGTTTTTTGTGATGCAGGGCACTGCCGCAAAAGAGACCGCTGGTCTCAGCACATCTCCCTGTTTAAATAAAGGTTAATAAATAAATGAAATCCTGCGTTCTCATGGCAACACCAAGGGCAACTCACAGGGCGTTACACCATTCAGGTATTCCAGCTGGGATTCAAACCCCAAACTGTCAGTCCCACAGTCCAGTGGGCTGACCTCCATGGCATTCAAACTCCTAACCTTCAGGTGTCAAGAGTCCCATGTTCGGAGCTGCCTGAGGTGGGACCTCTACATAGTATTATCCAATCAGGAGATGCAAACATCTGAGAAGTTCCAATCAGAAATAATTAGAGTCAGAGAAAGTCCAATCAGGAGAGACCAACATATGAGGGGGCCAATCGGGGGTGATCAGCTATTCTGATGTTGTCTCATGATTGTAGTTACCATTACCACACACACCACACACACACTTCAAATTACACATCCTTCTATAATATAATTTTTGTAAACATTTAGAGATGGCCACAAATGTAGCACATTAAATCCTTGTTTAATTCTATATTTCTCCATCTATCAGATCCCCTCAAAATAATAAAAAAAAGGCAAAATAAAAACAATTTGTGACTTCCTTTGTTTTAATATTGCGTAGACAGCAAACACATCATTGTATTTCTCCCAAAAGAGGTTCGTTTATAAATCAGCTCGTACGACGTTGGACCTGTAATAACTAGAGAGACAAAGACCTTTGGTTTTCTGAATATCTTTTTAATATGAATGAATGTGATAATGAATAACTTACGGGGTCATGAGATCGCCGGAGCATCCTCGCGAACCCGCAAAACATAATAGCCATGGCGTTTGCTCCGTCGTCCTGGGTGACGGCAGAATGAGACATGAGGAATTAATCATAATTATCCAGGCTCCAATAGGTCTGGCAAATTCTACCGGCGTTTTCTAATGACCAATAAGAGCATGCAGTCATAATGAAGCACTTAATTCATTAATATCCTCCTTACCAGAAGGTCCCCCGTAACAGACTAAATACAAAAAAGTTAGTATAATATTGTATTCTATGGCCTGGGCAGTACATTTAGCCCTGATTGGTAATATCGTTGGCGAAATTGCTTTAATTGCTTAAAACACATAATTGCATTGATAGATTCATAGTTTAATTCGGGCGGGCTTGGTGTGAGAATGAGTACGTGGGCGATGTACAGTCGCGCTCCCCTCTGCCAGTCAAAGCATAAAAAACAGATTAATGACAATTATTGCATAACTTGGGTCATAAACCAGCCGTTGAATGTATTTTAATTTTACATTTACTTCACGTGAAAACAACAACAAGAAAGAAGGGGGCAATTTATTTAATTGTATTTAATTATGAGAGACGACCCATGTAATTGACACAGTTACGGCATCGGCACAAAGCACAATGTTGGATTCACTCAGCTGATAATTTATTACAACACTAATGCAAATTAAAAATATTTCAAGACATTTGGCTTTTGACCCCAAACCCTTTGCCAAGAACGGTGTGACCCTAAAGGGAGATTAGGCCTACATTTTTTGGTGCATAGGACTAGACTTCACTTTATAATGTAGCTACATGAAATACGTTAATCCAAAGTCCAGTATCTGATGATTTTTTTTTTTTAAGTCGGACAACCAATCGATAAAAAGGCACAAAACGCTGGATAAAGAACAGAATGTTGTCTAACAGAATGTTTAATTCCTGCTTATAACAGGGACAAAAATGTCTATGATTTTTAAAAGCGTCACGAAAGAATGTGCCACCATCACATGCAAAGTGCACAGAGGTACGGTATGATATGCGTAACGAGGCATTCTTTCAATATAGAGAAAAGTATATATAGACGTAAATATATTAGTGACGCAATATATCGGTGATGCAACCAAGATCTGACAACTGCGGTGGAGCGTCACGGTCTTACCTGCTGGCAGAAATGTCACTTCGCTCAGGACAAGTTGCAATATCCTGGTCATACAGTTGCTGTTGATGGTGTCAGTCCTGATCAAAGCAAGCTGGAGGCAATCAAATGGTACCCCCAACCGAAAAATGTGAGGAAGTTTCTGGGCACATGCACCTGGTAGAGGAGTCAAGTGGGCTTTTACACCTGAGACTGAAATTACCTGAGACTGAGCCTGAAATCCTTTAACGAAAAGATGTTAAAGGAAGCCTTGCGGGAAACCAGTCATCCTATGCATCCAGACTTCACCTCCACCTTCCACCATCACACTGATGCATGTGAAGTTAAAGTAGGGGCTGTGCTGTTCCAAGAGAAAGATGGAGACAAAGCAGTGGTCAATTTTGTTACCTGCACACTCAGGTGAGGCGAGGAACAGTGAGGTTCAGAGGTGATATCACGTCACTGAAATGGATTGTCTAGCTGTCACCTGGGCCACCAAGTGTTTTAGACCATACCTGGAGGGTCAGCCTACAGGTAACAAATAGCAGTGCCGTATGCTGGTTAAACCACACAAAGGACAGAAATTGTAAATTTACATGATGGTATCTACAGCTCCAATAGTTACATTTTCAAGTTCAGCACCAGGCAGGACTCCTTAATCAAGTAGCTGATGCTCTATCAAAACATCCAGTCAGCAGTGAGACCGTGGAAGATAGAGAATCATCCAAAATTGACTTTTTACAAAGGGTGCAGAACAGTAGCCTTGCAGGGCACTGGTAGTGCAGGCAGACATTGCCCAACCACCTTTCTTCTTAAATATATTTTTTTTTTCCTCATTTTTCTCCCAATTTCGTGGCCAATTACACCCTCTATTTCTTTTGATTTGCCCTTGCCCACGAGCCTGGTGCCCATCACTATTGGACAAGGTAATACCCTGATGCTGGCAATGATCCGCCTCCTCCAAAACGGAACTCGCCCACCTACTTTCTAGGGTCGACCTTCCGCTCCTCGGTAAGCTCATGCCGGCTTTCCTTCCCCCTTCCCCGTGGGGCGGACAGCTAATCGCCGCCCTTGGTTGGGGCTCCCGACCAGAGCCGGACTGGTGCAGTTTGGTTTCGAACCACAGCTGCAGTGGGCAACGCCAACCTTTCACGAGAGTTCAACTTGTGATGGCGCAGCATAACAATGAGCGGATAATGAGTGCTCTTCACGGACCACAGCTCACACCCAGGGGTAAAAGTATACTTACCGAAAAGTTATATCTATCTGGACCTTTCCTGTATGATGGAGAATTAAAAAGTGGTGCCCAATAAGAAAAATGTATTGTCCTGCCTATTGGCTAAGCAGAATCTGGCTAATAAAATAATTTTGAAGCGGGAGAGAGTTCAACGAGGAGGGAGAGAAGGTGGCAGCTATGGCTTATGTGCTTTTACATATCTGAGTGGGAATTTGCGAGAAAGTAAATGTTAGAAGACGGGTTTATTGCACCAGTTAACGAGGTGATGTTAAGGTAAGTGAGTTTAGTTTATTGTCACCGAAATTCACATACCAGCCATTTGTAATCACTATTACAGAGGCGATGTCCTCCTCTGACCTCACAAATACGCTAACGGGGATCCGGGACCGCTCCGAGCACACGCAGGTAGTCCTAGATTCACGGCTGTCTTTACGGCGCGTCTAAAATATAACGGCGGTGGCCCCGGGGTGACGTGTTGATCGCCACGCAGCGCGATGATTCATGGCCGGCAGCCGAACGAGTACAGCTCCCAGCTGCTGACATTCCATAATGGCTGGCGCTCTCATTTACCAGGGATTGTTGGCAAGTGTCTCCCACTCATCGGAATCATGCGTCTCGACCGTGACACGCCAATAAAAAGCCCATCGGCGGTGCATTAGGCGGAGTTGACAGCAATAACCTGTCAGGTGATGGCGCGAAGTTGTAGGTCACCTGCGGAGTTTGGGAGACGGTAATAACTCTCTCGCTGGGTGCGAGGTGGGGGCGGGGTGGCTCTCTGATTCACGGGCCCCGGGCGAGGCTCAGTCCGCTTCCAGCTCATTTGAATTGTTTCAGGCTGTTTAGAAGGACCTCTGACGCAGCTCGTTCCCCACTTAATTCTCGCGCCCTTGTTAATGGCATACATTATTACCGGGGGCTCTGGTTTATCGGGCTTCTGCCCTTTTCTTACTCTTCTTTTTTTTTTTTTACCTTAAAAATATATTTTTTTCTCAAATTCTGAACTGCAATGGGGCGGTATAATTGATCTCATGTCTGAATAGACCAGTTACCTTAGCCTGTCCTCTAAGATGAAATGAATACGAAGGGTTCCAGAGTCTGTAAGGTCCACTAGAGTAGACCTACCAACCTGCACAAACGCTTGGTCAAAATACGGCTGGGCCCTATGGTCTAGACATGCATGGCTCGAGCCTGGGCTATGCCGCTAGCTGCCTAGGCTTAGGATACGATTGGGCAGTCTACATTTGGAGAAAGGGGGAAATCATTACAAAAATTGCTGGTTTTGCTTGACCAAAAAAAAAAAAAATTAAAGTGCAACACTTTCCCTTTTCTTTTGTGTTATTTGCCCCAAACACAAAACATGTTTTGGAAAAAGCCACACGCAAAGTCCCTAAAACCACAGCATCATCTACAACCTGGGACATTCTCCAGAAAGATGAAAACTATTTTCCACAAAGGAACAAAAAATAGATAGAAAGAGAGAGAGAGAGAGAGAAATTGGGAGAGGGAGAGTTCTTTCGTTCGTATTTTTTAACACTGATTTAAACCTGAGGACGCACAATTAAAAGCGGTGCATATTTAAGGGTGCCTGATTAAAGAGGCTCCTGTCTGAATGCGATGCTTCCGTTTAGAAAGCAGTAGGAGATTTCCCCCACTCCTCATTACGCTCGGTCCCTCTGTCTCCCGGGGAATTTCAGGGATCAATTGATGTCAATGGCTGTGGCCCAATTCTGGCATACTCAACATTAATAATGCACTGTTCCATCCGACTACAAGCTTCTCGCTTCCCAACTCCAAATGGAGGCAGCTGAAGGCAAGAGGGATCGGATCGCATTGCCAGGGGCAACAGCATTCTGGAACTGGAAGGTGACCAGTAACTGACTGCCCTCACTTCCAGAGAAACACAGACATGTTTGACAGAAGTGTGTAATGAATAACCCCACCCCCGGCTCACACACACAGACACTACTCAAGCCACTACTAGAACCCAGCTCATCTCAGGTTTGATAAGGAAGGCCATTTATTTGTTGAGAACAGCATGCATGTTGATTTGGGATGGTGGGTATTTCTTAGTGTAGATATCCCAGACACACACGTACACACACAGAGGCACACACATAGACAGCACACATGGAAGGAAGTACACACAACAACACACACACACACACAACACACATGTTCAGAATAGATTATCCCATCAAGCAAAAGCACATAAAACAACACACATGTAGAACACACTCAAGCACACAAAGATACATACAAGACACACACACACACACACACACACACACACACACACACCAAGCCTAGAAATGGAATAGGTTCTGAACATAGGATGGGGTGGATTCTGTTAACATGCCAATGTGATACATTAGAAATGAGATAAAGTTTCATTAATATGAGAACCAACATATTAAATAATGTTTAAATCATTAAATAATGAATTTTGTCTAGAGTTACCCATTGACTCGTGTTAGTGGGTTCACTTTTTCAGGATTATCCACAAGGGTCTGCTAAAATCCCTTCCCAGCATGCACTGGGCAGGCAACAGTATGGCCGCTCGGCCATTTAAAATGAATCAGGATGACGATGTCACCAGTTTTAATCAGGACAGTGTCAGTGGCTTCTGCAGAGGTCCTGCTCTGACTCCATGAGCAGTTATCTCCCCATTAGAGGAAGTACTTGGTTTTTATTGGAGTAATACAATCTGCCATAACTCCCACCAAAAGCCACCTGACCCCAGTGCACGTACATATTCATCAGCTCTGTACGCAACGGGCTAACGAGCATGTTGTTCCTTGGGATTCTTTAATTACACTTCTTTTTTTTAATTATTCGGCAACTAAGAGCAAACGGGCACATTTCTGACTGGACATTGAGACCAAGAAAATTAAATCAGGATAAAAGCTTTGTGCGTGTGTCAGAGTGTGTTTGTGTGTGCGAGGATACTTGAGCAAGTGGTGAGCATTTGTGTGACTGCGCTTGTGTGACTGTGTGCATATGTGTGTGTCTGCTTGTGATTTCTATGTATTCATGTGTGAGAATGCATGTATGTGATTGTGAATATAGGTGATCACATATGCATAAGTACATGTGTGAACATGTGCAAGTAGAAAGCAGGGAACAGTCAAAGAAATCTAGAATTTGATATGTTTTTCCTTACCTCAAAAAAACATGATTTTATTTTTGCTGTGACTGCTCCAGTAGCCAGAACTGTGATGTTGTGCCAAGTACTGCTTACAGAGTTCAGAACAGGAAGTCCTGCCTGCTTTCATGTGAATGTATGGGTAATTCTGATTTCCTTCCATAATATGATCTAATACAGTGGTTCCCAACCCTCTACTTGCGAACCCTCAGCTGGTGCATGTATTTGTGAAATTCCACCACCAGCACACCTGATTCAACTAGTTAACTACTTAATGAGCATTGATTAGTTGAATCAGGTGTGCTGGCGGTGGAATATAACAAATACATGGACCGGCTGGGAGTTTGTGAGGAGACATAGACATTTTTAGAAGACAGAACATACTCTGTGATTAAATGATCCTTGTTGAAATCATTTGTGGTTCACATGGCCCAATACTCTGATGTCAGCCACATAAATTGTTTTGCCCAAAGAGTCACTACTCCAATAAATAACTTGTAATTACAACTGTACTAACACCAATTTCACTGTGAGTTATATTTTGTCTATAAGCGCCCTCTCATGGCTAAATGAGGAATTTCTACAATCTTCAAATGCCCAAATCTCCCTGGGTACTCAACAGCAAAAGGAACAATAGACCAATACATCTGAAATCTATTGACTTTAATAATAATAATAATAATAATAATAATAATAACTTTGAACAATGGGAACTGCAATGGCTGATCATTTATTCAGAAACAAGACAGAATGAACCACATCACAGTGCATTTGCTGCCACTAGGTTTCTCTGTTCTCCCCTTGACAACCGGAGCTCACAGGTACCTGCAGTTTAGGTTGGGAGCTGTATTGACAGAGTACCATTTTTAATAACAACAGGTGTCCACACACCGGTCAGAAGTCTTGTGGGCTAATGCTAATAACAATCACTGTATTATTAGCCTGGGTGCCTCCAAACCACAGTGTCACCCGGGGGGTTTCTGTGATGCTGAAGCAGGTCTCTCTCTGATCCTACAGGGCCACAGGGGTGGACTATGATATGAGGTCAGGAGCCCCCCAGGGGTCTTTCAAATGGGGTCCGCCCCTCAGGAGTTTTTCTTTTTTTCAGATTTCTCATTTTTCTCCCAATTTAGTGGCCAGTTATACTCTCTATGGAACTCGCCCATCTACTCTCTGGAGACAGCCTTCACACTTCTCAACAAGCTCGTGCCGGCTCACCCTCCCCCTCCCCCTCGGACGGACAGACAAACGCCGCCCCCGATCGGGGCTCTTGGCCAGGGCTGGTCTGGCACAGTCGGGTTTCAAACCACAACTTGATACGCAGGAAAACCGAGGTGCTCCATATGAGGTCAGGAACCCTTCAGTGGTCTTTAATATGGGGTCTGCCCCTCAGGGGTCTTTCTGCCCCAGAGGGTATTTTTTGAAGAAAGAGGTTGGAATGCGGCTACATGTTTTCATCATGAAGAGCCACCCCAGACTTTCACACAGATAAACACCTTTACAATGCACAGAGGCGTCCTGTTACCCCACAGCTACATCAATTGACCTTGCCACAGCTTCACTCCTGAACCTCTGACTCAGGCACACCTGCAGTACACACGGAGGGGGCAGAATCACTGAGATGGAGAAAACATATTACTGTTCCTCTGTGATTGGTGGAGCAGAAAATCCCACCCGCAGTCACGCAACAGCAGGGATTCATGGGGAGTGGAACCTTGTTTTCTGGTTGGTTGTAGGGGGGGTCAGAGGCGTGTGACGCACGCACCATGGAAGCCTTAAAAAGCCTTCCACCGCCCAGCCGTTACACTCACGCGGGATAGCAGCGGCTCTAACACTACTGGCCACCCTCCAATCAAACCCAACACAGCCGGTATTCCAGCAGGTAGGAAATGTTCCTGCAATGTCACAGCTAAACTGTCAGGTCAGGATCTCCCGATTGAGTTTGGGTTTGTTCCTGAGCTCTTTAAGAACTTTAAGAACTCTTTTGTATGTACAAAAGAGATTCAGTCAATAAAGTAACAGGTAGATCTCATTGAAAATGGCATGTATTGGGTCAGACATGTTGGCTACTTTGTATTTGAGGGGACAATCTAATATTTGGGGCATGGTGTATGTGTTTTTAAAAATTATTATTTAAAAGCAGGACATTGAGTTTGATAAGATTACCGTTATGGTAAGAATAAGGACATGTCATCAGTGCCAGGAGAGAATCATATTGATTTTTTGTTGTTGCATTATTTATGCTTGGTGTCTTGTTCTGATTGTGGTATTTAGACCAAGGTTTTAACCGTCACCCTCGCTCTACCTTCTTTGGTCGTGTAGGTTTGTGGTGTGGACCGCAGTCAGGATGTGGTTTATGGAGAGGATTCGGGAGAGCGTGGAGAGCCTGCCACAGGAGATGAGCAGGGCGCTGGGGGTGGAGGTGTCGGCCAAGGCCAGCCTCTCCAGCAAGCTGCATAGCAACGTCCTCACGCCTGACAAAATCCCTGAATTCTTCATCCCCCCCAGGCTGTCCCGGTTGGCTCGCGTGGGTGCAGAGTGCACCACCGCCAAAATGAGACTACAAACACTCCGGAAACCCCACCCCCAAAACCTCAGTGACCTCAGGGCCCCACCACACCGCCACATCATCGAGATCGAGGATATGGATGGAGTCAGTGGGGGTAGCAGTAGGCGGTGCGGGCTGGGGGATGGGGTGAGGACCGTGGCAGGGGGTAGGGCAACGGCCCTCTGCGGGAAGGACTACGGCCTGGTGGGGCTGTACGAGAGCCCTAACACACGGCGGAAGGAGTCGCTGTTCCTGGCGGAGTTCACAGGCCGCTCGCTGGAGCGGGTGGCATACGGGCGGGCCCCGCCCACCACGGCACTGTCCGAGCAGGGCAGCACAGAGAGCAAACCCCCCTCCTCCAGTGACTCCACTCCCCACGGGTCGCCGGTGCTGACACGCTCCCTCTCCAGTTCCGCCCTCTTCCGGCTGTTCGGGGGGGAGCGTCTTGGAGGGCGTCTGTCCCGGTCCCCCTCCAAGCAGTCGCTGAGCAGGGACGGCAGAGGTTTCGTGGAGGAGTGCATTTCCTTTGAGACGCGCACTGGAGAGAGGGCGGAGAGCACAGCGCCAGCCCCCCAATCCCTGCACAGAACCCTGGCCCCACCCAGATCTCTGGCCCTGCCGGAATGTCTGTCCCCACCCAGTTCTTTGACCACACCTGGATCTCTGGCCCCACCCGTGCTGTTCCCACTGGACCTGCTTCACTGCCAGGAGCGACTGCAGAGGGAACATGTCCTGCCACTGCAGGGGCGGGGCTGCGTCCGTCTGTCCGCTGAGTGTGACCGGGCGGGTGCCACTCTGCGCGTGCGGGTGGTGTCGGTGGAGGACCTGCATGGCAGCGCCCCCGGGGGTCGGCTGGTGCACTGCTATGTCAGCCTCTGCCTGAACCCCGGCAAGCGACAGCGGCAGAACAGCGCCACCATCAGGAACTGCAGGAACCCCGTCTTCAATGAGGACTTCTTCTTCACCGAGCTGAGCGAGGCCGGGCTCCACTCCCAGGCCCTGCGGCTGAAGGTGCTGGACAAGGCCTCCAGCATCAAACGGGACGTGGTACTGGGGGTCACCTCTAAGCCCCTCTCCCAGCTGTTGTCTCTGTAGGTGGGGGGGAGGGGAGGAGGGGAGGGGTGCACCCCCAATAAGACATTTAATTCAAGGAACTTGATATAATAAAACTGCATTTTCATGGACTGGCACATAACAGCTATAATGAGCGTGGCGCGGCTGTTGTACAGTATTTACCTTTGAGAAAGTTACCCACACCAGTGCCAACAATGATATCAGGTGTATCCGCTGGATAAAGAATGTGTAAACTGTAATATAAGCAAAGATATATCCATCTGCAAAGCAGACAAATACCAGGAGGTACCTGATAGTAAGGAGTCTTGTTGTGATTAATGTCTGGTGGCTTTACACTGCACTGTCATACTGTTATATTGTTTCAGCTGATAATCCTAGCAACAAGAAGTGGTGGGTAGGGTTATAACCAAACTTAACAGTGTCAAATTCAAAAGCAAAGATGATAATTTACCTTACCTAATGATAATATGGTAATTTACCTTACTTACCCATGGCTTAGATGCAACAAGTGGGGGGGATGGTGGGGATATGATTTAAAACAGTCATATCTGCCCCCCCCAATAATTTGCAGATATAAAACATTCCCTTTCATTATGTCTCCCATAATATTTAACATTACCGTTGACCATGACCGTCTCTGTCACCAGATCTCAACCCAACACTTATGGAAGATTCTGAAATGTGGCCTGAGACAGCGTTTCATGACTATACAAGTCCCTATGTTTTTTTGCAACATTGTTGAGGCTTAAGAAAAAGGAAACAGGATAATGGTAGCCTACATTACATTTCTCATCTCAAACTGCTGTTGTTGGCATCTTGGTAGTTTTTATATGGGTAGGTATTGATTATTTATTTTTATTTGATATTTATATTTTCTTACTGTAGTGACTGGAATTATGGCACACATAATTATCACACCTGGCACACCGGTTAAGAAGCACTGCTGTAAAAGCGATGGAACTAGGCGTATTTATGTCAAACTTGAATAATTACTTCAGTGCTTACACCAACACGGCAAAATATGTCAGTTATGCTGTAAATGACGAGTTTATGTCATCGCGGCTTCATCTCATGTGTTGTCGCATCGTCATATTAGCCAAACAGATTTTGACATTGTGGTTATCCACTTGTGCTAGTGAATTTGTTTTATATGAAACAGTGCATTGTATTCTTTCACTGTAATGGCTTATTTGTGTAACCTTCTGTTACATTACTTTTTAGATTGATGATTGTCGCTTTCCTGCCACTTGTTGAAACTAACTGGTACAGCAATGTCTTCTGAATAACCACTGTACACACATCCAATCTCTTATTTGATATAATAAAATAATAAAACTCAAGTCTCTAGCTGTCAATGAGTTTTCTGCCACTAAAGGCACGTACGCATGGTCTGAAGTTTGCATCGAGGTACACACTTAAAAAAAATATATATATTTGTTTCTGATTTTATCAAATTTTCTCCCAATTTAGTAGCCAATTACATCCTCTATTTTTCATGTCAATCACCCCCTCCTATTGTGAGTTTGCTTTCGTAGCCCTGTGACCGGTAGTGACAAAGGAGAAGTATCATCTCCTCCGAGACAGCACTCGCCAGGATGTCGACCGTAACTAAGGTACTACAGAGCCACTCCTGGATGCAGGGAACTTCCTGTCGGCTTCCCTCCCGCCTCCCTGGGGCGGACAGCCAATTGGCTGGTGGAATCGAACCCCGGTTGCAGTGGCCAGCATCCATGGCAGGTGCAGATTATAAGAAAATGATTATGTCCCAAAGGAAAAATGGGGGACATATCGATAGAATCACAACAGAACAAAAAGGACTGTCCCCCTGTTTTATGCTCCTGTTGGGTAGTCTTCGTTACCTGGAAAAATGCGTCTCAGGTCATAATCCTGTATACATTTATACAATTTCAGTTAGCCTAAACAGGGGTGTCAAACTCATTCCATTGAGGGCTGAGGGTATGCAGGTTTTTGTTGTAACCAATGCACTACACCAGGTGATTTCAATTAGTTCCACTCCTTTGTTGAAGAAGTGAGCTCATTAGTGAAATCACCTGGTGTAGTGCATTGGTTGCAACAAAACCTGCCTACACTCGGCCCTCGATGGAATTAGTTCGACACCTGTGGCCTAAAACAATTACATTCTGTGCGATGCTACTGTGCTGCAACACAACAAATTATTAAAATATTTGGGCGTTAATTTGTATCTGCGACATTTCTGTTGCAAATGAATGCGTGTATGGGTGTGACTACAACGACTAACTGGTTTTTAAACAAAATTATACTTTTGGAAATTGTGATTACCCGATCGCCTCTGGAACACTTGCTTACTATACCCGTGGAACGAACACCATAGAGTGTCTGGTGCATAGATGCAAAGCTCCTTTGCTATCTATGGTAGTAGATCAGCCCGTTAAACCTCGACCCAGGTTCCACCGTGTTTATTTCAGGAAACTGCGCGGCGGTCGGTTAGACTGTCTGTAGAATCGGGATTGACAACATGGTAGCTGGGGGGTGCAGCAAGAAGCAATAAACATGGTGTTCGAGTCGGTGGTGGTAGACGTCCTGAACCGGTTCTTGGGGGATTATGTGGTGAACCTGGACAGCTCACAGCTAAAGCTCGGAATTTGGGGAGGTAATTTTTCGAGAAAAGTCGGCAAGGTGTTGTTTGTTTGAATGTCTTGGATCCTGCTTCGCGTGTGTCAGTGTCAGACTTAACGAGCCAGCTAACGTTAGCCAGTTAGCTAGCTAGCAACGACATGAACACAACCCTGTCCCTAATGTCAGGCGTAGCTGCATACCGAGGCACTGTGTGTGTTAAATCTGCAGTGTATCGAGTGGGCTAGCTTCATAGCAGATGGTTCGGAGCCGTCATATCCCCGAACTGCTAACTTGCTTGCTGATGTTAACTAACTAACTAACTAACTAGCTAGCTAGCTGCTGATAGTAGCAACCGAAACTGTAAGTGTCACTGTCTGCTTGTATGTCCAAGATAGCTTGCTCGCTAACGTTCTCCCAGTGCCTGAAGCCCTAGCTAAGTGGTGTAACACTTACATTTACACTTACTCTCAGCTAACATTTTATAATACATTACTGGGTTAATGTTAGCTAGTTTATTTGTTACGTGTAGCTACACAAGTTAGCTGGTTAACTAGACGTAAGCATTACCTAGCATTAACTAAATTAGCTAGCTGCCTAGCAACCACTTGGGACCAACACATTTTTCACAGATCAAATGTGAAACTATGCGAGCTGACGTTAACTATGTAGCTGGGAGTCTGTACTCGGTACACGCATGTTTTAAACAGACGATACGGTACGGCAATGGGAGGTCTGTGCGTGTGTCCGTGGCGTGGTGAGCCAGCTATCTAATGTAGTCAAGTTACAATAATCACAGTCACAATGCTGTACAAGCGTTCGTCGTTTCCTAGCTGGGTAACCGAAACTTGCCACCCGGAGAGACCCTGCATAAGGCGCCGGCCTGACCCACAATCGCACATTCATGGGGTTATTCGCGAGCGTTAAAACCATCGTGGGCGGGAGTGTCAAAAGAAGGAGTAGGATTATCCGACAGCAATATGCCCATTCCAGCCCCCACCCAGTGCAGTTCAAAAATAGCTTCCTAACGTTCGTTGGTTCTCTTTCGTTCGAGGACTAGCCGGCTGGCTAACGTAAACTAAACGTAAACTATGCTAGCTAACTAAGCTAACGTTAACATGCAATAGTTACAGAAACAGGAGGTACTGACTTCGCTAACGTTGACTGATATTTGACCCACGCAACAACCGCAATCGTGGACACAACCAGCTGCGTTGGTACGGTATATTTAGCTGTAGAGCTACATCATCGTTATCATGCACTGTGTTTGTAATTAAACTAGCTACTATCAATAGAAACACAATGAAATGGGAGTATGTGTGACACACACGGGACTTTAACCTGGTGTAAAGTATGTGAAGAAGTCGAGTGTTAATGTGTGATTCCTGTTTAACGCAAACGACTTGTGGTCGCGATGGGACCACAAGCGCGCGCGTGTCTGTCTATCTATCTGTCTGTCTGTTTATGTCTGTCCGTTTGCGCTCTGGATAGTTCTTGCTTAAAAGTAGCCTACTGTGTGTGTCTATATCCCGACGCCGCTTTGAGAAGCTATCGTCACGGACACGCCTGCTTGTACACATTTGATCTCAGCTGTCAGATATAGGAATAATCTCTCTCAGTTCACATGGTACTGGATGCCACTGTCTTCTGCTAAACTGTCTCGACTCTCCCAAAATACTAAGACTTGCTTGTTAGCCGTTCACTATGCAGACTCTCTTACACAGAGCGACCCACAAGGCCACCGTGGGGAGATGCGTTACCTAAATGCATATCACGTGACCAAAAATGACACAGGACTGTAAACATGATGTAGAAAAATAAAAGCACACAGCACTCTGCTTTAGCGTCTGTATATTGCTTAAAAACCTAAAGAGGAACAAGCCTACATCATGCTAACATTGCACACAGAGCCTAACGATCTCTTAGAGCAACATTACCTTATGTCGCAAGTGTTCAGGAGGGTCCAATCAATGTTTGCTTGTATCATAGTGCCTAACGGTGATACGCTATTGAGTTACGATTATTATGCTATATATTCCGGTGATATATCGTTACGGGTTGGTGGGGCATACCGCATACTTATGTAGCACATAGAGTTTGGCACTTTTCAGGGTCTTCCACAGAAATATCTACAATGGCCTCGGATTCCCGTACACTCTGACCCCATGTAAACACACACAGTTCAGATACAACTTCACACAGCCGCACAATAAACCCCTTAACTTGGGCAATATATTCTTCCCGATCATCATCTTCTGATTCTTCATCTTCTGCTTCTCCTTCTTAATTTTCCTGCGAGTTACTTCATCTGGAATTCTCCATGCTCCCAATTATTAATTATTCCCATTGGGCAATATCTTATGGCTTATATCTTGAAAAAACTGGAAAGAGGCCATTTTACATTTCTGTCTAAATTCCAAAACCCTATAAAACCATGCAAACTCAGAAATGCTGCCAGAACACACCCAACACACATCCTAGACTTGGCCCCTCCCAGATGAGGTCACACCTATGTGCCCTCTTGGAAGGGAAAATGCCCACGTGTTGCGTCATGCTATCAATATCCTCACCCTTAATGTACCCTATGATTAAAATAGTGATGTGATATCTCAACAAAAATGTTCTCAATGATAAAAAGCAAAGTTACTCACATATACAAAGCATATACTCTCTGTACATACAGTGCTGTGAAAAAGTATTTGCCCCCCTCCTGATTTCCTCTATTTTTGCATATTTGTCAAACTGAATGGTTTCAGATCGTCATACAAAATGTAATATAAGACAAGGAGAACCCGAGTAAACACAAAATACAGTTTTTAAATTATTATTTCATTTATTGAAGGAAAAAAGTTATCCAACACCCATATCACCCATGTGAAAAAGTAATTGCCCCCCTGAACTTAATAACTGGTTGTCCCAGCCTTGGCGGCAACAACTGCAATCAAACGTTTGCGATAACTGGCAATGAGTCTTTTACATCGCTGTGGAGGAATTTTGGCCCACTCTTCTTTGCAGAATTGTTTTAATTCAGCCACATTGGAGGGTTTTCGAGCATGAACTGTCTGTTTAAGGTCATGCCAGAGCATCTCAATCGGATTTAAGTCCGGGCTTTGACTAGGCCACTCCAAAACCTTCATTTCGTTTTTCTTGAGCCATTCAGAGGTGGACTTGCTGGTGTGTTTCGGATCATTGTCCTGCTGCATAACCCAAGTGCGCTTGAGCTTGAGGTCACGAACTGATAGCCGGACATTCTCCTTCAGGATTTTCTGGTAGAGAGCAGAATTCATGGTTCCATCAATTACGGCAAGTCGTCCAGGTCCTGAAGCAGCAAAGCAGCCCCAGACCATCACACTACCACCTCCATGTTTGACTGTTGGTATGATGTTTTTATTATAGAATGCTGTGTTAGTTTTACACCAGATGCAATGGGACCCACACCTTCCAAAAAGTTCCACTTTTGACTTGTCAGTCCACAGAATATTTTCCCAAAGGTTTTGGGGGTCATCAAGATGTTTTTTGGCAAATGTGAGATGAGCCTTTGTGTTCTTTTTGGTCAGCAGTGGTTTTCACCTTGGAACTCTCCCATGGATTCCATTTTTGCCCAGTCTCTTTCTTATTGTGGAATCATGAACACTGACATTAACTGAGGCAAGTGAGGCCTGCAGTTCTTTAAATGTTCGTCTGGGGTCTTTTGTGACCTCCTGGATGAGTCGTCGATGCGCTCTTGGAGTAATTTTGGTAGGCCGGCCACTCCTAGGAAGGTTCACCACTGTTCCAAGTTTTCTCCATTTGTAGATAATGGCTCTCACCGTGGTTCGCTGGAGTCCCAAAGCCTTAGAAATGGCTTTGTAACCCTTTCCAGACTGATAGATGTCAATGACTTTGTTTCTCATCTGTTCTTGAATTTCTTTAGATCACGGCATCATGTGCTGCTTTTTGAGATCTTTTAGCCTACTTCACTTTGTCAGACAGGTTCTATTTTAGTGATTTCTAGATTCAACAGGTCTGGCAGTAATCAGGCCTGGGTGCGGCTTGTGAAATTGAACTCAGCTTTCAAAAAATGAGGTTAATCGGTTGATTTATTAAGGGGGGGCAATTACTTTTTCACATAGGGCCAGGTAGGTTTGGATAGCTTTTTTCCCTTAATAAATGAAATCATCATTTAAAAACTGCATTTTGTATTCACTCAGGTTATCTTTGTCTAATATAAAAATTTGTTTGATGATCTGAAACATTTAAGTGTGACAAATATGCAAAAAAAGAAGAAATCAGGAAGGGGGCAAATACTTTTTCACGGCACTGTATGTAAAGTACAATTCCTAAATTCAGTCTGAACCAAATTATTGATATCAAAATGATGCCCAGTTACAAGTAAACTTTCATCAATAATATTTCACAGAAACTAAACAAGCACTGTTCAAAATAAATGCCTCCCATATTTTCCTACATTCCTTCAAGTAACTTTGCTCTGCGGATGGTTGGTCCTTTGCCCATCGTCGCGTGCTGGCGTGTGGTTTGGGACTCAGTCAGTCCATGTTTCTCTGAAGGGTGCTACTGCGGTGTGGAGTCACCCCATTGTAATGGAGCCACAAGGGCGCAGAGCACCAAGTGATGTAGCCTATTTGTACTTACTGTACTGTAACTAAGTTTATCTCTGAAATGGCCATTTCTCAAGCTTGGTACTTATACATGTAATGACTGTAAATCATTTTACTGGAATCTCCCCACTCCCCTCTTCCTAGCCCATGCCTGATTCATTTACAGTTGGGGGAGGACCAGAGAAAGTGACTCAAATTTTTATTTAGTGTCACTTAACAACAGAAGGCATCTTTTCTAGGTTGTCATTGAAATGATCCTCTCATGACGAGTATTGTGGTGACACGAAACATTGGTATGGGAGGACAAGTTTGGTTTGAACAGAGATGTTTGTTGAGCCACTATGTTAGGACGCTACCTCAGGCAAATGTACCAGGTAGCAAGGCAAATAGTAACACGTTGGCTCTCTGCTTTATCTGGTGTGGACTGACTCATCATTTCCAACGTAGTGCTCCTGGATACAATCAAAGTTGTATGGTGAGGTGTTGGAGGGGTTATGCAATATGTGCTGGAGTGGGGTTAAAGCCCTCTCTGATTACACTCACATCACAAACAACACACACACATGAATTGCCCTAAAGGGCCATTAAGCACCCCCCACCCGGTACTTGCCCTCAAGTTATTCTGAAGTCTGTTCCTGTGTTTGCCTAATACGCTTACCTGGCTTTGAAGTCACTTAGAGTGCTGAGCCCAGAACAGAGCAGTTTACCTGGACAGAACCATAAAATGCATAGAGCCATCCTGACAGGTCTGTAAGAACAAGCCCCAGAATGTTCTTCTGATGAGCCTATGCTGTTAATACTGAGGTGTCCCACAATGCCACCAGCCTCCGAAGTCCTGTGTCAGGACCTGTTGGTCTCTAATCATCGTCATGGTGATAATTTACTGTGAAATGCCTCTGCATGAAAACCGCATAATCAGTGGGCTGAACCACTATGCTATGCTAACTGTTGAGGTTCTGTCTTCAGCCACACCCCTTCATGTATATCCTCAATGAGGGAGCAAAATCAGAACAGTGAGGTTGAACATTTATAGCGACAGAACTTTGAGTGTTAAAAGCATGAGGGTGACCACCAGTCAGTCTCAGTTTGGCCAAGTCCAGTCTGAGTCTGAGTTTGAGTTTGAGTTTGAGTGCGACCCCAGGCTGTATAACCAGGCTAATTACTCGTAATTAACACTTTGTTCTACGTCGCTCTGGATAATGCCTGTAAATGTAATGTAATGTAATAACTTTGAATACCTATTTGAGGAAGCTGAATAACAGGCTTAAATGAGAGAACTTAGACACATCTTTGCTTCAAATGTGGGGACATTTACATTAACCCCACAGAGGAATACAATGGAAATAAGTTAAAAATAACTTTTTTGTGTTATCCTTGGCAATTTGCCGTGTGCATTAATGTGATGTCATGTATCAAGGGTATGTGTGTTCGTATTGTGTATATCTTTTTTTTTTTTATTGTCAAATAAAACAAAACTAAGCCCCATCTATCAGCAGATATCATCAGTGATATCACATCCAGTGTCCCAATAGCTCTAATCAAAGGGAGTGAACTGAGGCTTCAGTTGGAACGTGTGGCCCAGGGCAAGAGCTGTGGAGCGCTGTCTCAAGGTGTCTGATGGCACTGGACTGAGAGGTGGCAGTGTGAGAGCGTAGTCACAGTCTCCCTCCCTGTAACAGCTGTGGCTGATTAGGCCACTCTTTTCCCAACATGCAACATGCTGACCTGGTGTGCACTTAGGCGTGTCTCTACCTGCTTTGTAAAAGGCAGCCATGTTGGCTCCCTGCTTGCTTTATGAGTCAGGAGGGACTTCCCGCCAGTGCTGCCAGCTTTGGCTTTTCCTGCCAAATTAGCAGATTTTTAAACTCATTTTTATGAATGAAAAGCACACCTGACAATTTGGCTTTTTTTTCCTAAAATCATGTCAACTATAAAAACACACAACTTGAGGTAAAATAGGAAGGTGGACTACACTTGAGGTTTGGGGATTTAGAACCTGACTGGGAAGCCTGACTTCCCAGCCAGCAGCCATATCATCATGCACCCTGCTCCTGTCAAATGACAGAAGCTAAGCAGGTGGGGGCTTAGTTAGTGTTTGAATTGGGGGCCTTCTGGGGAACTAAGATGCTGCAAGTGGTGTTCCCTCTTGGCCAAATAAAAACAAAAACAAAGCCTCAGTCCAGTGACAGGGACACTGTGCTGTAGGAGACACCGTCTTTCAGATGAGATGCTAAACTGAAGTCCTGATTCACTGAGGTCATTAAAAGATCCCATGGCTTTTTTCACAAAGAGTAGGGGGTTCCCTGGTGACCTGGTCAAATTCCCACCATGACTCTTTCAATCTGCCACCTAGTCACTAATTAGCTCAATAATCCCTCCCTCTCCACATTGGCTGATGTGCGGTGAGAGTTCTGGCACAAAATGGCTGCCCTGCAGCACCCAGGTGGTTAAGTGAGTTTCCCTCTGTAAAAGGTGGTATATAAATATAATCCTCTGCCCTGGGAAACGTTCTGGTCTGTGGACCGAAAGGTTAGCGAATTAAATGATTGTGACATGTTGCAAGTTATTCAGTGTTGCGTGGAACTTTTTCCTCATAGCAGCCCTAATAAACTCTGACGGGAGTTTGTTCCCATGACAAAATCTAAGAATAATGTTTTCTGTTGGTTTGGACATTGATTGGTAATTACCGAAGCAGGAGGACTGAGGATGGCTGATGTGCTGTTGGGTGAAGCCTCCTAACCTTCTTATGGCGGTGTGCAGTGCTGTAGTTTGCATTACACACACGCAGTGATTTATGGGTTGCCTCTTTTAATATATGTTTTTGGTGGCTGCTCGATAAGAGCTGGTGGCAGACCTGAAACTGGAAACGAGGCTCTTTCTTCTCTCTGTTTGATATTTTTATCCCCCTGCCTGAAAGGCTGCTTCCTGCTCTCTATTCCTTTAAAGATGGCTTTGCTCGTCATTGTGCAGTAGGTCACTAAAAGTCATAACCCCCTGGGGGTAACGGTCTAATGTCATGACGTGGGCGAGATGTGTGTGTATGTGTTGTGACCGACGAAGGTCAGGAACTGCGCAATACTGGTGATAGTGATAATAATTGTTAGTACTGTTATTCTTTTTCAATGCTGTCCTGTCCTAAAATGATTTCATTTCTTGTATTTGTATTGTCTTGCCCGACATCTATGTGTAGGCTTATTCACTTTTAAAAGCCCAACTAGGGACGAACATTGAAAATTAAGCTTGAAGCGCAAGCTACAAATGTTTTGATCAGCGTGGCATCAGCGTGTTGTCAGTGCAATGCGTCTATGTTTTTTGTATCTGACTTGAATAAACATGAAATACATAATAATAGTGATGATGATTATGATTATGATTATTATGATTGATTATTATGATGATTATTATTGTTGTTACTGTATATTGTGGTAATAACATTTTATTTATTTATTTTTTACAATACATTAAATTATTATTATATAATTATTATTTTTATTATTGTTACTATTGCTATTGCTGTTCATTTTAACTGTATATCGTGGTCAAAATAACAAATTTATTTCTTTAGAATCTCTTATGCAGGGAAGCTCTGTCCTCCTTGTTCTCCAACCAATGGCTGTGAATAGATGATAATCTTGTACACCCAGAAAGCGCCGGCGTCTACAGTAAAAGCAATCTTGGCAGCTGTAACAGAGAAAGACAAACAAGTGTACTGGGAAATAAATAAATAAAGGCGAATAAAGATCGAGTTACATAGAGCTGAAAGTGGGTGTAAAAAGGGGGCAGATTCAGGCGTCTGCTGGAGACTCCATAAATAAAACCTATTAAAGTTCAAGTTTAATAATTAAATCACAGGGCGTTGTTGCAAGCGCACGCACTCTGCCGGGGATTCGGGGCTTAGCGCTATAACTCTGCTCCTAAAATGTGCGCCTGTTTTTAGTCTTTGGCACTTGCTCCTGAGTAAAGGTGTAAAACGCATCGCCTCTATCATGACTGTCAAATTGTTTTATTATTTGGCCATGTAAACACGGCTCTCAATCACAGTGTTGTCCCACTTGTTTACTCAATTTGTCCCCGATAACGTTTTTCACACGGCTCTCAGTGACACTGTTATCCTGCTCGTTTACTCAATTTGTTGTTTTTTCATGTGTTATATCACAGGTTGACAACTTGAGAAATGCATTACTGTAGTGTGTTTTGTGTGTAAATGTATGAGACTAATGTTAGTTATGTAATCAAATTAAGACAATTTGATTACAAGGGGAATTAGCTAGAACAGAAAACGCAGTGAAAGAACTACATTAACCATACTCCACACATGCTTCACACGTTTCTATGTACTGTATGTAGGCCTCACATACATGCTTTTGTTTGTATTTTGCAGGCGATGCAATACTAAGAAATCTTGAAATAAAGGAAAATGCATTGGTAAGTTATATATCCAAGTTATATACTGTGTGTGTGTGTGTGTGTGTCCATGTTATCATCATTTGTAACTGGGATTTCTCTCCTTAGGCGAGGCTAGGCTGCTTGGATAGCAATATAAGAACAGAGGCAGGGTACACCGCTCACCGGCCCTGTGTCACACCCCTGGCCTTTTGAAGCTCCTGTCACACAGTGAACAAACCGAGTTTATCTGAAGCTTGTGTGTATCCCCATAATGGGCCTGATCGCTGATCTGCTGCAGGTCTCGTGCCAGGGCAGCCCCCGAGTGATTCCGTGCACAGCACTGACGGTTGCCTTTTGTCCATCTGCTAAATGCTTAAAATGTAAATGTCCGTTTGTCTTTCTCAGAGTCAGCTGGATATTCCCTTCAAGGTTCGAGCTGGGCACATAGGTAAGAGATTACCCTCTGCTGCTTCTGCGTTTGCCTTTACTGTTTTCCTTTTTACATGCAATATTTGACTGGCCTCATGTAATCGCTGATCCTCATTTGAATGGCCTCCTCCACTGCTCACTGCACTAGAGTCCTTACACAGTAACGCTGTGAGTCTGTGTTCTCTAGCACAGCGTACAGTACACAGTAACACAGAGATCTGTGGACATAAATACATACGTATGCGCTCAGTGCAGCGCAGGGCAGTAATGCATGGCTTGCAGTGCTCTGTTTGCAGTTATTCTATCACCTCATGCAATGCATGGGGCTGCAGTCCCAGCCTGCACTCAGCTTGGGGCTGTCCGTGTTTATCTGTGGAAGGGCGGGGCTGAGTTTACCTATGGAAAGGTAAAGATGGGTTTACCTGTGGAAGGCCGAGACTGTGTTTACCATAGGTGTGTTCCGTGCTCAGCTGCAGATCCCAGCCATAATGACTTTACATTTTAGCATTTTTACATTTTTTAGCTATTTAGCAGACGCTCTTATCCAGAGCGACTTACACAGTTTACATTTCTTTACATACAATCCATTTATACAGCTGGATATTTTTACTGAAACCGTTCAGGTTAAGTACCTTGCTCAAGGGTACAACGGCAGTGCTCCATGTGGGAATTGAACCAGCAATTGAACTCTGAATTACAAGTCCAGTACCCTAACCATTACACTACACTGCCCCCTACTTTACTGCTCACTTTACTGCTCACTGCCAGTCTGCTTTGGATGGGTTATGTCTGGCTAAGAGAGGTTAGGACAGTTTGGGACTGGTTGGAACTGGTTTGGACTGTGATGTTTTCCCAGGACGACTGGAGCTGAAAATTCCATGGAAGAACCTATACACTCAGTCAGTGGAGGCCACGCTGGATGGAGTCTACCTGCTGATCGTCCCCACTGCCAGTAAGGGCCGTTCTCACATACAACCATGACCTCTGACCTGGAAGTGTTCACAGAGCCACTGTTACAAACACCCCATTGTCCGTACGAGTCTTTACGCTACGTCCTTTCCACCACAACAAGGTGAAAACAAGGGCAGAAGTCAAAAGGGTGGTGTGGTGATGTTCTTGCCTGTGTTTCAGGTGTAAAGGCTGGTGTGGTGATGCTCTCACCTGCGTTTCAGGTATAAAATATGATGCGGAGAAGGAGGAGAAGCAGCTGCAGGAGGCGCGGCAGAGGGAGTTGCAGCGGATTGAGGAGACCAAACAGAAAGCGGCAGAGAAAGGTCAGAGTTCAGAGGTCACAGGCCTGTTTGCTTGTACTGTGTAGACTCACCCTGCTGTTGTTAACGTAAGAGTGCATCTAGTCTCCCTGTGAAGAAGCTTCGAAGTGGATATGTGTGTCAGAGTGGATACAGTGTTCTTCTGCTCACAGAGGACCCAAAGCTGGAGAAGCAGGACACATTTGTGGAAAAGCTGGTTACTCAGGTGATCAAGAACCTGCAGGTGAAGATCTCCAACATCCACATCCGATACGAGGACCATGTGAGTGCTGTTCTTATCACCTGTGTGAGGAATGCCAGACTGCTGTGCTGTCCTGTCTGTGAGGAGATAGATCTGTGCATAGATTTGCGAGAAGACAGGAATTCACTCAGCTGAGTAGGCTGAAACCTCCCCTGTCTTTAACATTTGAGAAGCAGCCAAAAGGTAGACATGGAACATAAACTACCGTTTGATGTGTTTTTATTGTACGTTAAGCCAGAGGTAAGACCGTTTTTTTTTGTCTGTAATGGATTTATACTAGAGGAAATGGAGTGCAGTGTCTAAAACAGTGATACTGCAATGGCAGTCCTAGGGTCTGATTCTACAACCTCCTGGGTCTGGTGATCAGTGCTATAACTCTTCTTCAATGTTTGTGTCACGCGATGCCATGGCCACGCCGTCTGTGTTCGCTCAGTGCTCAGTACACCTGTGTTAATGATAGACCCTTTTTTATTCCTCACAGGTAACTAACCCGGCCTCCCCTCTGTCATTTGGAGTGTCACTGCAAAACCTCAGCCTTCAGGTAACTGCCTCTTTCAGTCACACCCTGTTTCAGCCATGCCCCTCTGTAACGCCCCTTTCAGACCCACCTCTTTCAGCCACACCCCTCTGTCACACCCATCTCAGTCACACCTCTTTCAGCCCTGCCTCTTTCAGCTACTCCTGTTTCAATGATGTCATCACTGATTGTTGTCCATCAGCACTGCCATTTGTTCATTGAATTGTCATGCAGGAGTATGCTGTAACACGGTGTTAATCTTTTAACCGCGTATGTCACTACAAAATGAATTATGAAAATGTCACATCCTGTTGTAGTTTAGTCTTTCCTGTTTGTGAAGCAGACGGGTACAGTCCACACGCTTGTACAGTATGTGGTTGGTTCTAACCCCGTCTTCACCACCTCTCTCCTCAGACGGCAGATGAGAACTGGGTCCCATGTCTACTGGATGAGAAAGCCAAGCTCTTCTACAAGGTAAAGAATGCTCCTTTAAAACAAGCTCCCAGCCCACCTTCCCACATAGCCCTAACATTAACCCCCACAACACACACACACACATAATAATAATAATAATAGTTTGGATTTATATAGCGCCTTTCAGGAACCCACAGTGCTTTACAGTGAAGGGGAGAAAACTCGCCTCAGTCCCCTACTCTTTGCGATAACTGCGTTGGGATCTTTTAATGACCACAGCGAGTCAAGATCTCAGTTTAACACCTCATACGAAAGACAGGGTCTCCTACAGCACAGTGTCCCGTCATTGCACTGGGGCATTGGGATTTTTATTTGGTCCAGAGGGAAGACCGCCCCCTACTGGCCCACCAACACCACTTTCAGCAGCATCTTAGTTTCCCCAGGAGGCCTTCGACCCAAATACCAACCAAGCCCACCCCTTAGCTTCAGCCATTCGGCAGGAGCAGGGTACATAATGCTATGGCTACATGCACTAGCACACATGCACGCACATGCACATGCACACACTCGCTTAAGGCCACTATCTGCTCCGTCTGGCTCCCCCACTATCCACTATCTGCTCCCCCCACCTTATTTAAATGTTTTGTTTGGTTGTCCTTGCAGATTGTTCATCTGGACAGTCTCTTCGCATACTGGAATGTGAACTCCGAGCTCTACTCCAATCACGTCCCAGAAGAAGCTCTGGTGAGTCAGGCGGCTCATCGCCATGCCAACACGTGGTTCTCTCACAGGCAGAAATCCAGTGTGGCTCGGAATGAGGCTGCTTGCACTTGTAACAATTTTTTTTTACAAGTTTTTATGAGTGTTAAACTTGTGGTCTTATGTGAGAGTAAAAAGACTTGGTTTGAATTAAAAGTTGTTAAAGGATGGCCTCCCGTGTGGCCTAGCAGTAAGAGCGTTCGACGCTAGCCACGGCGACCGGGGTTCGATTCCACCGGTCGCACAAATTTTGGCTCTGGCCGGGAATGCCACTAGGGGGCGGCAATTGGCTATCCGCCCCTGGGAGGAGGGATAAAAGCTGAAGGAAAGACTCACTGCATATATGAGTGGTCGTGCGTCAGTGACAGGCTTCGGCCTAGGCGGGCTCTCGATACTGGCCGGACTACGGCAGTGAGTTCTCATATGAGGGAAGGGATAATTGGCATGAAAAAAGAGAGAGGGAATTGGATACTAAAAAGTGGGGGGGAAAAACAGCAAAAATAATTTAAACCAAAATAATGGCAAAAAGTCGTTAAAGGAAGGTGCCGTAGAGGTTAGACTGAATATGCCCCGTAGGGCCTGCTTCAGAGAGCAGGCAGTGATTGCATGTTTTAGTTTTTCCACGGTTGAGAGTTTTGTCTCTCTGCTAGGTTGTTACATCACTCTGACATTATCTCTCTCTGCTTGTTTTCCCCAGAACTGCTTGAAGCTCACCATCGCCGTCCAAAACCAAATACCACAGGATTATGACTTCAGTGAGTGAGAATAATGGCTTACATTACTGTATATTGGCATGTCATTTCAGTCAACATCAAACTCGCCTAACTTTATCTTGATGGATTGTTCATTTTTGTAAGGCACTGTTCAGTTTGTGTTTCTGTGTGTTGTTTATGCTGAACCGTGGAGACCTGTCCTTCTTTGAAGGACAACAGTCTTGACATCTTAAACTGGGTATTGATGGCCGTGGGTGGTGTTGATACTGAGAGTGACTTAAGAGGCACGCTGAGAGCCACAGGTGGGCTGAAGCAGTTGTTCAGGTGGGCGTGTGTGTTCCCTCTGTGTGCAGTTTTCCGTCCGATATCGGCCCGGGCGCAGCTGCGCATGAACCCGCGCTCAGACGTGGACTTCTCGGCTCCCAAAGTGGACCTGGTTCTGAACCTACCCGAGGTGGCAGTGGAGCTGAGCCGGCCGCAGGTGAGAGGGAGGGGCCTCCACTCTGATTGGCTCCTGCCTAGCCCCAGCACCGGATGAACAGGGTTATCCCTCTGACTGCGCAATGCACAGTGTCCGGCAGGAGTGTGTGATATCTCAGGGGTGTCAGACTGTGTTACGCTCAGTGTCTGAGGGGATCGAATTAAAATCTGCGTCTGTAGATCATGCACACTATGTTATACAGACCAGGAGAGAAACCACACAGAGACTACAAGAGAAACCACACAGAGACTACGAGAGAAACCACACAGAGACTACGAGAGAAACCACACAGAGACTGTTTTGTGCCCTCTGAGCCCCCCGTCTCTTTCCTGTCTGCAGTACGTCAGTATTCTGGAGCTCCTGGGCTCCGTCGACATGATGTCACGCAACCTGCCCTACAGGAAGTACCGGCCAGACATCCCCGTGCACACCAACGCCTACCAATGGTCAGCTGCTTCTTTAGTCACGTTCCTCCCAGTGTTTCCCCAGTGTTTCCCCAGTGTTACCCCAGTGTTTCCCCAATGTTTCCCCAACGCTTCCCCAACGCTTCCTGAACGTTGCAGGTGGCAGTACGTGATAACGGGTATCCTGGAGGTGAACGTGAAGCCCACGCTGCACATGTGGTCCTGGGGGCACATCCGAACTCACCGGCAGAAAGTGAAGCGCTACAGAGAGCTGTACAAGATCAAGATCACCAGCAAGAAACCTGCAGAGGACATCCTGCGAGAACTGGAGGTGGGCAGAGAGACGGCCATCTCGCCAGGAAAATATATATTTTTATCCCAGCCTTAACACAGCGGTAACGGTGATTCCCTTTCTCTCTGTTTCTCCGCGTGACCAGGAGCCCGAGAGAACGCTGGATATTTTTAACATCACATTAGCACGGCAGCAAGCAGAAATGGAGGTAATGCACGATTTTACTTTACATGATAAATGGTGACATTTAGACTGAGCCCTGCCTTTAAATTGTGTAAACTTTGCTCAAGTGAAGGTCTGTTAGACTTTTCAGTGGGCAAAGGAGATAGTTCACTTCAGTGTGCACCCATTTATCTTTGTCTCTGTTTTGCAACTTACACACTATGCATCCCGATTCATACAGCTTTATCTGTTTATTTGATTTACTTACTTGTTGGCCAGCTCACGATTTGACAGATGTTCTGTCTCGATTAGACGGGCGATGATGCCTTCGAGCCTCGGGGGATTAAGCGCTTGTTTCGCGTAAGAACAGAGGGGCAGACAGATGTTGAGATTAAGCCCTGAGGATTACATGAATGGTCGCTGTGTTTGGTGGTCACGTTCGCGGTCACGTTCGCGTCTGCATTTCCAGGCGACGAAGGCGGGGCTGCGGATCTACAGGCCGGGGATGAAGGTGGAGGAAGAGGAGTCCCAGGGCTGGTTTGGGTGGATGTGGAACTGGTCTGGCGAAAGCACCGCCGAGAAGGAGCCGAAATCCGGAGGTGAGTCAGAGAGCCGAGCACCACCCGGTTACTAAGGTTACTGGCACAAACACTCCGGTAGGGTGTGGGTTCATTGCCCAGCCTGTGATAATGAACCTCTGTGTGCAGGTACTTCACCAGCAGGTGTCTATCACACACTGCCCCCCCCAACACTAAACGTCTGACCCACACTGTACCCCCATCCACAACCAAGTCTCTGTTGAGTTGAACATAATATCTCCCTTTGGATGAGATGATAAATCGAAGTCCTAACTCTGTGGTCATGAAAAGTCCCATGGCATTTTTTGAAAGAGTAGGGGTGTTTACCACAGTGTCCATTTCAAATTCCCACAAAATTGGCTCCCTAGGAGACCTTTCCAGTGCCCAATGTGGCCAGCGTCCCCACTGGGCAATGCATAACTGTTGGTAGTGTCACCCAGGGTGGGAGGATTTTAGTCTCTCATCGCACACCCGCAACCCACGCTGGTAAATTGTGCGCCCACAGTCTGCTGGTATAACTATGCCCACAAAGTGTCTAGCACTGACTCCTGGCTGTGCAAGGTTAACTTGTTGACAGTGTGAAAATAAGCAGCGGCTGACATCACACGTTTTGGAGGAGAGCGCGTGCTTATCTATGCTCCCCAGAATTGACGGCAGAGGGAGCAGACTAAAGCTGTTTCCTCTCAGCAAAGGAGAGATGGGGTAAAGCAATACTATCCTGTTTGAGATTGAGCAGAGTGAGAAAGAGCAAAGAAAAGAGAAAGAGGGGTGGAGACAGATAAATAAGGGGAAGGAAGAAAGAAGGGTCTTATTACCCCAACCGTAGCTCCCCATTGTCTCTGAAAAAAAGTATTTTCATCCTGGAAAGTCATGGGAAAGTCATACAAATCTTAAAAAAAGAAACGTCACTGCCAGTCAAGTTCATCCTCCAGAGCAGTCTTTCGTGAAAACCTATTAGCTTGATGTCATTTATTGCCAAGTCTGCCAATGTCAGCATGTCATTGGTGACTGATGCTCACTGCCAGGAGAGTCTGCTAGTCTGCATTCGCACTGACAGAATAGTTTGTCAAAAAGTATGTCTTCTTGCAAGTCAAGGCATTTTTGCCTGGTTTAATGGAAATTTAACCATTTCACAATATCAAAATAATTTTACAAAATCATACAATAACTATGACATCAAAGATATTGTCATGAGGCTGTACAAATGGGGAAACATGTCAAATAATAATTTATATATACTGCCTGGCCCCAAAAAAAGTCACCACCTGGATTTAACTAAGCAAATAGGTAAGAGCCTTCCATTGGATAATTACTGCAGTGATTAATATGTTTTAGCTGGCAACAAGTTATTTAACCCTAACTGATGCAGTGAGTAGCTTCTCATTTCTTAAACAACCATGTCGGAAGACATATCCTTTGGTCATGGAAAAGATGTTAATCTGTTTCAGAAGGGTCAAATTATTGGCCTGCATCAAGCAAAGAAAACAACTAAGGAGATTGCTGAAACTACTCAAATTGGGTTAAGAACTGTCCAACGCATTATTAAAACCTGGAAGGATAGTGGTGAACCATCATCTTTGAGGAAGAAATGTGGTCGGAAAAAATCTTGAATGATTGTGATCGGCATCACTTAAACGCTTGGTGAAATCTTATCGTAAAAAATCAACAGTAGAACTCACAGCTATGTTTAATAGTGAAAGTAAGAGCATTTCCACACGTACAATGCAAAGGGAACTCAAGGGATTGGGACTAAACAGCTGTGTAGCCTTAAGAAAACCACTTGTCAGTGAGGCTAATCGGAAAAAGGCTTCAATTTGCTAGGGAGCATAAAGATTGGACTCTGGAGCAATGGAAGAAGGTCATGTGGTCTGATGAGTCCAGATTTACCCTGTTCCAGAGTGATGGGCGGTCATCAGGTTCAGCAACGTTATGAAGAATGAGGCGGATGAAGTGATGCACCCATCATGCCTAGTGCCTACCGTACAAGCCTGTTATGGTGTGAGGTGTGTTTTCCTGGCATGATTTAGATATACTCAACCCCTTAGAGAGCAAGGTAAATGCCAATAAATAGAAAGCCATTGTGAGTGGTCACCTTCATCCTGTAGTGAAGAATTTCTGTCCTGATGGGAGTGGTCTCTTCCAGGATGGCAATGTCCCCATCCACAGGGCATGAGTGGACACTGAATGGTTTATAATCATGAAAACCATGTAAACCATATGCCACATGGCCATCTCAGTCTCCATATCTCAACCCAATGGAACACTTATGGAGATTCTCGAGAGGCTACTGAAACAGCGTTTTCTACCGCCATCAACAAAACACCAAATTATGGAATTTCTTGTGATGGCCCAATGTGCTATTAAGACACTTTAATTTTGGTGCATTTTGGCAGTATATATGATTTTAGTGGGAACCTAATTTGTTCCTCAGTCCAGCAGTGTCCTGTGTCTCCGCCTCTGACCCCTGACCCCACGTGAGCGCCCTGACCTTTCACCTTTCTGCTGATCCTCTGTCCCACAATGATCTGGTCTACCATGATCCATTAGGAACGTCCATCTCTCTCCCTATCTCCCGCTCCAGGGTTTGATGAGCTGATGACCCCTGGAGAGAAATCCAAGCTCTACACTGCCATTGGTTACAGTGAGACAGCTGTCAATCACAACCTGCCCAAGAACGTAAGTGGTCCTCCCTCCCTCCCTCACTTAGCCCACCAATCAGATCAGGCCTACATCTGGACACCTCTGTGGCTGTGCTTCGCAGCAGCTCGTCCGTTGATCAGAGTGATGTCAGAGTGTCCGTCCAGGGCTGTGAGGAGATCAAACATGCTGTGCGTCCCACCAAACTTATCCATTTTAATTGATTGCATTTGATTTGTTTGTTTTTGCAGTTTGAAGATATGAAGATCAATTTCCAGTTGATAAGCATGTCCATTTCAATGAAGGACCACAAGGATAAGCCTGAAATAATCAAACTGGCCGTCAGTGATCTGCGAGCCATGCTGACACAAAGGCCCGGAGCGCAAGCGTTTAAGTATGTCTGAGAGTGATCACTAAAACCTGAAAACATCATCCACTCTCCCTGGAAAAGTTCACCCTCTGTTTGATTCTATTCTGTAATCTTCTGTTCTTCTATTGTATTCTACTTCATGTTATTCATTCTGTTATGTATTCACATCGAATGTGAAAAGAGCATGTTTCTTCCAAATATGGAACAAGAATCATCAATTCATGGATTCAATCTTGCAGCATTTGCTCAAAATGGCCCAAATTATTTTTATTTATTAGTCTGTGAGGTGAACAGTCTCTCTCTGTTGGTTTGTGGGGTGAATATACTCTCCCTGTGTTTGAGTAGTGACCTGTTCCTCTGTGTGTTTGAGTAGTGAGCTGTTTCTCTTTGTGTTTGAGTAGTGAGCTGTTTCTCTGTGTTTGAGTAGTGAGCTGTTTCTCTTTGTGTTTAACTAGTGACCTGTTCCTCTGTGTGTTTGACTAGTGAGCTGTTTCTCTCTGTGTTTGAGTAGTGAGCTTTTTCTCTTTGTGTTTGAGTAGTGAGCTGTTTCTCTTTGTATTTCAGGAGTGAACTGTTCCTCTCTGTGTTTGATTAGTGTGCTGTTCCTCTGTGTTTGACTAGTGAACTGTTCCTCTCTGTGTTTGACTAGTGAGCTGTTTCTCTTTGCGTTTGAGTAGTGAACTGTTTCTCTTTGTGTTTGAGTAGTGAGCTTTTTCTCTTTCTGTTTGAGTAGTGAGCTGTTTCTCTTTGTGTTTAACTAGTGACCTGTTCCTCTGTGTGTTTGACTAGTGAGCTGTTTCTCTTTGTATTTCAGTAGTGAACTGTTCCTCTCTGTGTTTGATTAGTGCGCTGTTCCTCTGTCTTTGAGTAGTGAGCTGTTTCTCTTTGTGTTTGAGTAGTGAGCTGTTTCTTGTTGTGTTTGAGTAGTGAGCTCTTTCTCTTTGTATTTGAGTAGTGAACTGTTTCTCTCTATGTTTGAGTAGTGAGCTGTTTCTCTGTGTTTGAGTAGTGAGCTGTTTCTGTCTGTGTTTGTGGGCTGAGCTGTTCCTCTCTGTCCCGTGCAGGTTGTCGGCACAGCTGAACTCGTTCGAGGTGACGGGACTCCCCCGGAGCCATGTCGCCCCGACCCTGCTGTCCTCCCGCAACGTGGAGACGGAGCACAAGGGTCCCCTGCTGAGCGTGATGTTTGAGACCAACCCGTTGGACGAGTCTGCCGACCAGCGTCTGCGCGTCGAGTCCCAGCCGCTCGAGATCGTGTACGACGCGGTGAGTAACTCCTCCGTCCATACGTCCCTCTATCTGTCCCTCCAGCCGTCTTCTTACTCCTCATTCCATTCGGTCGGCTGGTCTGTTTGTCTGTTTCCTTGTTCACATCGTTCATGTCGGGAGATGAGGAGCCTGACCGTAAGCGCGCGAGCCACTTTGCTCAGAACTGTGAGGTGCTGAGGCTTCAGTCTCCATGCATCCTCAGAGGAAACCGCGATGTTCAAACGTGTTTTCAACAGGCTGTGGAGGTAGCGTGCTGCTGCTGTTTGCTATCAGTCGCTCCCTTCTTCTTTCAACCAATCACACTGTTTTGCCAGGGAAAGTAAAGTATTGGGATAGGTTCAAACCAGTCAGTAATATGAGGTCATGCAGTTTCGCCCATCACAGACTCTCAAGGTTCATCTCTCTCAAGCCTTATCTCTCTCCTGTCTGTGTAAGATGACCTCATGCTGTGTCTCTGTAAGATGACCTCACACTGTATCTCTCTGTAAGATTGCCTCACACTGTAGGTGGTATCTTGTGTCTCTATAAGATGACCTCACGCTGTGTGGCTCTGTAAGATGACCTCATGCTGTATGTCTGTAAGATGGCCTCACGCTGTGTGGTGTCTCGTGTCGCTGTAAGATGACCTCATGCTGTGTGGTGTCTCATGTCTCAGTAAGATGACCTCACATTGTGTGTGGTGTCTCATCTCTCAGTAAGATGACCTCACATGGTGTGTATCAGTAAGATGACCTCACGCTGTGTGGTGTCTCCTGTTCCGGTCAGATAACGGTGAACAGCATGTCCGCATTCTTCATGCCGCCCGAAGACCTGCAGCTGGACGAGCTGACCAACGCCACCCTGATGAAGTTGGAGCAGTTCAGAGACCGCACATCCACAGGTGAGCCTCACCTGCTCACACACTCACATGCTGAATGCTGCATGGTCCAGTCCTCATGCAGAGAACACATTGTCACAGAGAAAATCTTTTACAGGGTTTAACTGCTTTGTGGTACTATGGACACAATCAATTTCTCATGCAGAGAACTTTCAACAAGGTCCAGCCATTACATAGAGAACACTCCTTTGTGTAGAGAACCATGAACGTGGTTAGGCCCTAATGTAGAGACATCCGGATGTGAGCTTTATTGACCGCAAAAGCGTCTAACGTCAGCTCTGTGGTCATCGCCCCGCACTTCCTCTGGTCTCTGCTTTTTACCCTCACGCCTCCTAATGCGCACCCCCACCCCACCCCCAGTGCCAATGCTTTCTCCCCACCTGCTCCACCTCCAAGAGATGAGTCCATGAGTCAGTGCATCTCATTCACAGTAATTCAGCCCACACCGCACCATACACTGTGCCCCTCTTGTTTAGTTTTACTGATTACACACTGCAATTTAAAAACTTCCAGCTGTGGCCTGCGTGTAACTTCGTGTTGATCTTTATCATGAGATAAAGATGAAAGTATGGTTTTATATTCAATATATACTAGTTGCTGGAGGTGGAGGTTGATATGATATTGGTGCTGTTGGTTGTTGGCTCCAGGTCTGATGTATTGATGCTGTTGGTGCTGTTGGTTGTTGGCTCCAGGCCTGATGTATTGATGATATTGGTGCTGTTGGTTGTTGGCTCCAGGCCTTATGTATTGATGATATTTGTGCTGTTGGTTGTTGGCTCCAGGCCTGATGTATTGATGATATTAGTGCTGTTGGTTGTTGGCTCCAGGTCTGATGTATGTCATTGAGACCCAGAAGGTTCTGGATCTGAAAGTGAACCTCATGGCCTCCTACGTCATCGTTCCTCAAACGGGCTTTTACGACTCCTCCCAGAACCTGGTGCTGTTGGACCTGGGTCACCTGAAGGTAAAACCCTCACCTTTGAGTACCGTGTGATTATGTGTGAATGAAGCAGTGTATTTAGGTGTGTGTTAAGTGCGTATTCAGTGGTAAAACCCTACATTACAGTATCGTGTGTGATTGTGTGTGAATGAGTGGTGTGTTTAACCCTGTGTGGTGTCCCCAAGGGTTGGGCGCCACACGGAGCTTGCAGAGGGCGTAGGAAAGTTCAAAAACACAGAGGAGGCAGTATTCAAAAACAAAATAAATGATTTATTAAACTAATAATCTTCTTGACAAACACTACACAAAACAAAGGGCAGGGTATTCGGGGGAATACAAACACAAAGTCCGCAATCTTTATCTCGTTGTCAGTGTCCAAAATCCAGTTCCGTAATCCAGGTCAATTCTGTTATCTAGTCTGTAGTCAATCCAAAGGAGGGTCCTCAAACAATCCAATTTCATACACACAAAAAACACTCCTTCCAAATCCTGGCTGGTCAAAGACTTCACAGGTTCTCCAATATACTCACCAACTCCTTTCCAAACACGTACCTACTCCTCTCCAAGTGTGATGGGAATCAGCCCTTTAAATAGGCCTTGAAATGGCTTTCGGCTGGTCGTTAGTCCCCATTGCTGGACTTTGCTCAGGTGTGACTGTGGCCTGCTGGGAAATGTAGTGTTTTGGCTCCCATGTGTCGAAGGACCCGGCAGCCATTTCCTTGTGCAGCCCCTTGGGCTGCCACACCTGTTTTAAGTATATGTAAAGTGTTGGTGAAACCCTACATTAGAGTACATTGTGTGTGTGGAGTGGTGTGTTTAACTGTGTGTTTGAAGATAAAGCCCTCACAATGTTTCACTGTGTCATATTGATTTTGTAAAATCAAATTTCAGTTTTTCCTGTTTTGCAGCATATTGTCAAAAAACACAGACTTGTTTGTTTGATTTATTAAACCACTGAAATATCACATAGCCATAAGTATTCAGACCCTTTGCTGTGACACTTGTATTTAACTGTGTGTTTGAGGGGGCCTCACCTTCATTGGTCCAGCTGTGCTTAATTATATTGATTGGACTTGATTTGGAAAGGCACACACCTGTCACACACCCCACAGTCGACAGTGCATGTCAGAGTAAAAACCAAGCCACAACTAGACCAATGGAACTTCAATTCCCCGTAGAATCGCCATAGATGTTAAAACATTGCTTTGAAAGCACCCAGGAGAACAGTGGCATCATTGTGAGGAATAAGTTTGAAACCACCAGGGGGCAAACTAAGTAACCGGGCAAGAAGGGACATGGTCAGGCTGTCCGCCCCAGGGGGAGAACCTGGGAAGGACAAACATCTCTGCAGCACTCCCATCAATCAGACCTTTATGGTAGTGGCTAGACGGAAGCTACTTCTGAGTGAAAGGCCAGCCCACCTGTTTGCCAAATGGTACTTAAAGGACTCTAAGAGCATCAGGAAAAAGATTATCGGTCTGATGAGACACAAATTGAAATTTTTGGCCTGAATGGCAAGTGCTACGTTCTCCTGGGTGCTTTCAATGCTTTAGCAATGTTTTTATACCCTTCCCCAGATCTATGCCTCAACACAATTCTATCTCGGAGGTCTATGGAGAGTTCCTAGGACTTCATGGCTTGGTTTTTACTCTGACATGCACTGTCAACTGTGGGACCTTACATAGACAGGTGTGTGCCTTTCCAAATCAAGTCCAATCAATATAATTAAGGCTGGGAAGGTTGACCTGAAAAGAATTGGACAGCACCTGGTCTAATTGCAAAGCTGAATACTTATGGCCAAATTTCAGTGTTTATTTTGAAAAATCTGATAAAATCAGTCTGTGTTTTTCTGAAACAAAAAAAAAAATAAAAATTAAAAAAAACTGTGTGTTTGATAGTAAAAAAGCCCTCCTACTATTACAGTATTGTTTGATGGTGAAACCCTGAGTGTGGCATGATTACTGACTGTGATTGGCCCCGTGCCTTCTTTAAGGTGACCAGTAAGAGCCGGGTGGGGTTGCCCCAGCTCTGCGTGGGGCGGAATACGATTGAGGACATCATGTCGCGCGCTTACGACAGCTTTGACGTGCAGCTCAGTAGCCTGCAGTTCCTCTACAGCAAACCCGGTGAGTCCCAGTTGGGGGTTGCCCCCGGCAACACCAATCCCTGCTCTCCCTTCGTTACGTTTTCTCCGGGAGCCAATCGGTGACCTCTGTAATCAGTGTAGAAATCTGAATCATCAACATCAGAAAACAGCCGATTGGCAAGCACACCGGTTACGCACTTATTTTATGGGATGACATTAATAATGAATATAAGAGATGTCTTAGGTATTATTAATGACTATAAGAGATGTGTTGGCTATTAATAATGAATATGAGAGATGTGGCTATTAATAATGAATATAAGAGATGTGGTAGATTTTAACAATGATTATGACATATTGGTAGACATTATAGTCTCTGTGTGGTCTCTCTCATGGACTCGTGCCATACGGTGTCTTTTAGGACAGGATTAACATTCTGGTGTTTTAGCTGCTCTTTTTGCACAGACGCCGATGGGAAGAGTGGTTTAACTGCTCTGTTTGCGCAGACAAAGACCGGAAGAGTGGTTTAACTGCTTTTTTTATGCGCAGATGGGGATTGGAAGAGTGCTCGAAGGCAGAAGCAGTCTGACCTCCACATCCTGGAGCCTGTGGATCTGAAGGTGATCTTCAGCAGAGCCATGGTGGACACAGACCCCAGGATGCCCAAGTAAGTGTGTCTGCACGTGCCTGCGCATAGTAGTGTGCATTTTTATGTGTCTGCAAGTATCTGCTTGTGTGAGCAGATGTCAAAATGAACTTGAGTTCAGCACTGATTTCTGGATATAGAGGGTGTGTGCTGTGTTTATTGACTCCCAAAAGTTATGCAATGCTAACACTAGTAAAGGAGAGATTGAGTGATTGATGGTCTTTTGGTGTATAGTACATTTTTATGGATCTCAGCCTGACCGGGACTCAAAGCCATTTTTTTCCGGTTGGTGTTGAGGTTTAAGGTTTCGGGGGAGTTGCCCCTCCTCTCTCTCCACATCTCGGACGACCAGCTGAGGGGCGTGCTGCGGCTGATCGACAGCATCCCTCTTCCAGAGAGCCACCCCGCCCCCCGAAACACCACCACCATCCCGGGCCCACCCAAGGTCAGCCCCTCACCATGTACCCCACCTGTCCCCTCTATCCTCTCTGTACCCCTGAATGTGTTGGTTAGTTGTGAGACTGTGTTGTCTCTGGTTGGTAAATGTGTTGCTGTGTTGTCTCTTGATTGGTGACAGTGTTGCTGTGTTGTCTCTGATTGGTGACCCTGTTGCTGTATTGTCTCTGATTGGTGACTCTGTTGCTGTATTGTCTCTGATTGGTGACTCTGTTGCTGTGTTGTCACTGGTTGGTAACTGTGTTGCTGTGTTGTCTCTGATTGGTAACTGTGTTGCTCTGCTGTCTGCAGCCCCCCAAGCAGTCCTACACCCCCCAGATGACCCCCAGGAAGCCCCCGATAGCTGACCTTCGATCCTCCCTGATCTTCGAATCAGGTGAGAGGAGCTGAGCCTGGAACACATACACACACATACACACACACAGCACTTTAGAGAGAAAGCACTGCAGGAAGAGATACTAAACTGTGTGTGTGTATGTATGTATGTATGCATGTATGTATGTATGCGTGTGTGTGTCTGTACACGTGCCTGTGCATTTGTGTGTGTGTTTTCTCTGTGCAGGCTCAGAGGAGGAGCTTTTCTACGACTGTCCAAGCTCACCCGTCCACGACATGCCGATGTTTGAGTTTCCAAGCGGCTCCCTCGAGCGCTCTGATTCGCTGAGGAGGAAGTCTGTGGTGAAGAAGGACCCCAAAAAGAACATGACTAACTTACTCCTGACCTTCGAGATCAGCCAGGTCAGAAATCTGTTACGATTCAAAAAAGGTTTATACACTTGACAGCTTTGTTTCCTTTAATTTATTTATTATAGTTTTAATTGCTTTGAAAACTAATTTAAATCTGTTTTTTGCATCATGGCAAAGTGGTCTAATTAGCACTTGAAAGCTCTTCAAGTTTGAAGTTTCACTGGATTCCACTTTTTAAAATGAAGCATGTTCTTGTCCAGTACTCTGTTGTCTCCAGGCTCCTGTTGGTTAATTTAAAAAATGCCTAAAAACGTTAAAACCTAAGCAATTATTCTACACAACCTCTTAAAACCTGAGGGTTTTCTGCCTGTAAAAGCAGCGTCACAGCGCATTTCATTAATCTCGAAGCGGCAGCTGGGTTGGTCCAGCTGTGTCGGGTGTCTGAGGGCCACGAGATCACCGTCCTGGAACTCAACATCGAGGGGCTGGGGACGGAACTGAAGCTCCGCACTTTCGACATGTCGTCCAACACCTTCCTCAGAGAAATCTGCCTCAAAAGCCCAGAGTACATGGGTAAGAGAATCATACCTGCCTCTAATGCCCTGAGTACATGAGTAAGAGGCTCATACCTGAGACTCATACTCTCTCTCTCTCTCTCTCTCTCTCTCTCTCTCTCTCAGACGGCGAGGAGATGCCAGTTCACCTGATTACTACTCTGGACAACACGGAGGAGGACCTGCTCACTCTGGAGTACATCAAGGTAATCATCAACTTATGCTATCTGACCGAGACCAGACCAACTATTGTCAACTTATGCTATCTGACTGAGACCAGACCAAATACCAGACCAAATGCAGTCACCTGCATGTGAGCTCAGGTGACTGCATTTGGTCCGGTTACGGTCCGAATGCAGTCACCCGAGCTCACAGGCAGGTGTCGTGAATGTTGTTTTCCTCTCCCTGAATTTATAGGCAGACAAAAATGCCCCAGAATTCAAGACCACCTACAAAAACACAGAGCAGCTTATAAAGGCAAGTGCGACACTACTACACTATTACCAATAATAGCAATAGTAATAACAGTATTTATAATGTTAGTGTTTGTAATAACAGTAGTAACAACAGAATGTTGGTGTTTGTTTGTGTGCCTTTCTCAGGTGAACTTCTCGTCTCTGGATATCCACCTGCACGTGGAAGCTCTGCTCAATGCCATGAACTTCCTCAGCAACCTGATGCCACCCCCAAAGAAGGAGGCGCAGGAGGAACCGGAGGAGCAGGAGGAGCTGCCCACCATTCCCGAGGAAGAGGAGGAAGAGAAGAAGGAGGAGACCACCATCGCCAAGAAACCCAGTATGGCCCTCCTCTCCCTCTCCCTCTCTCTCTCTCTCTCTCTCTCTCTCTCTCATCCTACACCCACCCTGTAACATTAGCATTAACACAGTCCATCACCCAACACCAGCATTAACATAGTCTGTTTCCACATTCATTTTCTCTGAAGACTCTTAAGATGGAGGTCATGTTCAGTTCGTTTCCATGGCAGCCAGCTGTGTGCTATGGGGTGGGGCATATTCATGCTTCATCAGACCCACATCAAAGCCCCCGTCGCTCACAGTAACAATGCAAAACAGCAGCAGGGAGGGCTCTTATCGTGCAAGTGAATAAATACACTTCTCTCTCCCTCTCTCCTTCTCTCTGTCTCTGCCTCTCTCTCTCTCCTCCCAGCTTCTAAGAAGTCTAAATTTGAGGACGTGATCAATTTGCACATCAGAGCGGACCTGTCCTCTCTGAAGGTTTTTATTCGAGGGCAGAAGGCACGCATCTCAGAGATCTACATCGAGGGTATGGAGCACCGCCTCCCCTTCCAGCCCCCCATCCTCCCCATTCCCGTGCCCCCCCGTCTCCCACCCCCCGTCCCCCAAACCATACCGCGCCCCCCCACCCCATGCCCCAACCACCCCACGCTCCAACCATCCCACGTCCCCCTGTCCCCGCCCCCCCCAACCATCTGGGAAAAAGTGTCACGCGGGACTGCGCATATGTGACCTACGCCGCTAATGAAGAGGCATGACTTTCTGATGAGGTGGGGCATTTCCTGTTCGTATACCGTGACCTGCGTTGCTATGGAGACGGCTTGAGAGGTTTGACGGTACCGAAGTGTATTTTTAGATCAGCCCTTGAGGTTTGAGTTTGATGAATCACTTATTGATTTAATCAGCCAAGCTTCCGTTGTGTAGCCGCGGCTGAGATTGGCATTGGCACCGACTAGTTTTTCGCCTTTGGTTACTGTAATTGGCAGGAGCTGACAGGGAAGTCTCATCATCAAAGCCTCTGGCATGTTAATAATAATAAGAAGAACAAGAACATGAATCATAACACAACGGTAATAATAGTAATTTTGAGCAATGCTTGGCTTTGTGCAGGACTGGTGTCTGAAGTGCTGATGAGGAAGAAAGCAGTGGAGGTTTTGGCCAACCTGAAAAACATTGTCATCCTGGACTGTGATAAAGAGGCCCTGTACAAGAAGGTAAGTTCTGCCCAGGGTTAAATAGTACATGTTAACTTTGCAAAGTTTGTTGTATGATGAACAGGACGTTAAGTAAAATTTAAATTGCCTAACTGCTTTGACCGAACAGGTTTTATCAGTGGGCTTATTAATGATTCCCAGTGTTTTCTTTGTCCGATTTCTTCCACAGTGAAGAAATTATTATGGCATTATTATGACATCCTTTATCCTTCTTATGGCATCACCCTGCTTCTACTGTAAAAGTCTTGAGTGTGACTGACAGGTGACTGACTGTGGTTGTTTCCAAGGCGGTGTCCATTGTGGGAAAGGAGGTGTTTGATTTCCGCATGATTAACCACGTGGACGCGACGGAGGGTGATGCCTACTCGGACATGAGCATCGTAGACACCAGCGTCACCCTAACCGTGGGCTGCATCCAGATCATTTTCCTCAACAAGTTCATCTCCTCCATCCTGGTGAGTAGCGCCGCCATTTTACACCCGCAGGAGCGCAGGTTGTGATTGGTTCGTTTTGGGTAGGTAGTGTGGATCAGTCTCAGCTATGATTGGTTCGTTTTGGGTAAGTAGTGCAGGTGTCTGGGCTACGATTGGTTAGTGTTGGTTAGGGGGAGCACAGGGTTGTGCTGTGATTGGTTCGTGACCGCGGTCTGCCTCTCCCCCAGGCCTTCATCAATAACTTCCAGACGGCGAAGGAGGCTCTGGCAGAGGCAACGGTGCAGGCGGCCGGTAAAGCTGCGACTGGCGTGATGGAGCTGGCGGAGCGCAGCATGCGTATCTCGCTGGACATCGACGTCAATGCCCCCTTGGTGTTCCTGCCGCAGTCCTCCGTCTCCAACAATGTAATCGTCGCTGACTTTGGGCGCGTCACCGTGCAGAACCACTTCTACATGGTGCAGTCCAAAACGCACAAAAAATCCCGCCCGTCATCGATGTTATGAAGGTCGTGCTCAGCGATCTGAAGATGTACAGGTGAGAGGGAGAGAGAATGGTGTACAGGTGAGAAAGAGAGTGGGAGAGAGAGTCACGTACACGTGAGATAGAGAGAAAGAAATAGAGAGAGATGTAGAGGTGAGAGAGAGAGAGAGAGAGAGAGAGAGGCATGTTACAGGTGAAAGAGAGAGGGATGAGAAGAGAGGTGAAAAGAGAGATGTGAATGTACAGGTAAGGGATATATGGTGTCTGTAGAGTAGTTTCTCCCTCAGGACTGAAGAGGTAGCGGCCATGTCTCTCTGTTCCACAGGACCACCCATGAAGGGGGTGAGTTTCATAGTGAGATCCAGCTGCTGAAGCCAGTCAGTCTGGACCTGTCCATAAAGCGGAACCTCTCTGCATCCTGGTACTACAGCATCCCTGACATCGAGATCACCGCCCGCCTCAAACCTATGAGTGTGAGTACTAACCTGTGTGTGTGTGTGTGTGTGTGTACGTGTGTGTGTGTGTGCGTGCGCGTGCGCGTGCGTGTGTGCGTGTGCGTGTGTGTGTGTAGAGTAAACTGTGTGTTTGTTGTAGATGGTGCTGAGTCAGGAGGATATGACGGTGGTCTTGCGGACTCTGAGTGAGAATCTGTCTGAGACCTCCGATGCTGTTCCTCCTCCTCCTCCTGCTGCCACAGACAAGTCCGACACGGTGTCCGCCAAGGACTCTCAAACATCCCACCCTGGAGGTACACTCACTCAGCTGGATCTGTACTTACAGTATTTCTCCAAGGGTGAAACAGCAACTAACACTGTAATGCTCTTATTGTGTGTCCTGTTTGTGTGCGTGTGTGTGTGTTCTCTGTGTTCTCTGTGTTCTCTGTGTTCTCTGTGTTCTCTGTGTTGTGTGTTGTGTGTTGTGTGTTGTGTGTGTGTGTGTGTGTGTGTGTGTGTATCTTGCCTCCCAGCGAACACTGTGGTAACTGCTGCGGTGGTTGAAACTCAGAAGAGCACCAAACTGAAGACCACGCTGAAACTGGACTTCAAGTTTGACTCCATGACCCTGGTCTTGTACAGCTCCAGTGGGAACGAGGTAAACCCCCCCACCACTCCCCACAACGGCCTTGAAATACGCCCACGATTGCCCCCCCATTGTGCTGAGGCTGAAACGCTGTGTTTAGGCCCAGCTGCTGGATTCTCGGGCGGAGGAGCTGAAGCTGGCGGAGTTCAGACTGGGCACCATCTCCACCACTGTGCAGATGTTCTCCGACAGCTCCATGAAGGCGTCCATCAAACTGGCCAACTGCATCCTGGACGACAAGCGTCAGAGAGTCAAGAAGATCACAGCCAGGTACGGCAACTTCCTGCCAAATACAGACCCGCCAGATAGCGACCCGTTCCAGATAGATTACTGCGATATAAAAACACTGTCAGATAGAGATCCTGCCAGATAGCGACCCATGAATTTCTGCAATATAAGAGACACTTGCAAGAGACACTACCAGAGAGAGGCATGACATGTGCTTTTAAGGATTACTGACAGATGGAGATCCTGCCAGATTGTGACCTTTGCTGTACTGCACTGTGCTGGAGAGGGACTGAAAGTGCTGAGTGTTCGTTTTGTGAGATAACACACTGAGATGCCTCTCTGATAATGTATTCTAATACATACCGCCCTACTTTACAGCATCAGAGGCTAACATCTGGAAGCACGTCAGGGATTTCTGTGAGATTTTGTAGGATGTTGAGAGAGTGAAATATTAAGTTGATACAAGAAGCTCCACCCTGCTTGGCTCTTGAAAGCTCAGGCTGGCTGCAATGAATGCTCTCAGTGCAGTGTAGCGCAGTTTAGCGTAACGTTGTGTAGTCTAGAATAGTGCAGTTTAGTGTAGCTTAGCATAGTTTAGCTTAATGTTGTGTAGCTTAGCATAGTGCAGTTTAGCGTAGTGTAGCGTAGTTTATCATAGCTTAATGTAGTTTAGCATAGTGCAGTTTAGCGTAGTGTAGCGTACTTTAGCGTAATGTTGTGTAGTTTAGCATAGTGCAGTTTAGTGTAGCATAGCTTAGTGCAATTTAGCATAGCTTTGTGTAGTTTAGCAGAGTGCAGTTTAGTGTAGCTTAGTATAGCTTAGTGTAGTTTAGCTTAATGTTGTGTTGTTTAGCATAATGTAGTTTATCATAGCTTAGTGCAGTTTAGCGTAGTGTAGCACTGTTTAGTGTAGCTTAGTGCAGTTTAGCGTAATGTTGTGTAGTTTAGCATAGTGCAGATTAGCATAGCTTAGTGCAGTTTAGCGTAATGTGTAGTTTAGCATAGTGTAGTGTAGTTTAGCGTAGTGTTGTGTAGTTTAGCATAGTGTAGTGTAGCGTAGTTTAGCATAACTTAGTGCAGTTTAGTGTAGTGTAGCACTGTTTAGTGTAGCTTAGTGCAGTTTAGCGTAATGTTGTGTAGTTTAGCGTAGTACAGATTAGCATATTGTTGTGCAGTGTAGCATAGCGCAGTGTAATGCTCTGACTGTGGCCCTGGCTGTGTGGTTGCCCCCTGTCCCCAGGATGCTGGAAATGAAGCTGGGGGCGGAGCGCAGTGTGATGGTGGAAGTGAACTATAAGCAGGGCCGGGAGGGCACAGTGCTGGACACGCTGGTACAGGACATCTACCTGTGCGCTAGCATGGAGTTCCTGCTGACGGTCGCTGACATCTTTCTCAAGGCCAGTCAGCAGGGCTTCTCCACCGCTCCCAAAAACATCAAACCCACCGCAACCTCCTCCAAAGAGACAGGTAACAGTGTGTGTGTGTGTGTGAGGGGAGTATGTATGTATTTATGAGGTGTGTGCGTGTGCACGCGTGTGTATGTGTGAGGAGTGTATGAGGCGTGTGTGTGTTTGTGTGTGTGTGAGGAGTGTATGGGGCATGTCTATGTGCATATATTTGTGTGTATGCATGTATGCATTTATGAGGTGTGTGTGTGTTCGTGTGTGTGTGAGAGAGGATTGTATGAGGTGTGTGAGAGAGAGAGAGAGAGGATTGTGTGTGTGTGTGTGTGTGTGTGTGTGTGTTTATTCTGTGTCTCTGTGGCTAACAGTGCCTGCTCCGCCTGTCGTGGCTAAGACTGAGATGAACGTTGTGGTGAAGAACCCGGAGATTGTGTTTGTGGCGGACCTGACCCGAGCTGACGCCCCTGCCCTCGTCATGACGACGCAGTGCGAGCTGGTCATGAGGAGCGACCCCGAGGGCCAGACCATGACCGCCGCCATCAAGGACCTGAAGGTGGTGGCATGTCCGTTCTTGAGGGAGGGCAGGAGGAACAACGTCACCACTGTGCTGCTGCCTTGCCAGGTCTTCTTCCAGAGCACACAGTCACCCACTACTCCCCAGACCCTGGAGCTCAACATCCACTCCCTCACCCTCAAGGTAGGCCTCCATGTCTGGTACTGGCACTACTGCTCCCTCACGCACTGTTTGATACTGGCACTCTGACTTCAGCTCCCTCATTCTGAATGGTAGGTGGCCATGTTTGATAGTGACACTCTGAGCTAGGCAGTCATGGTTGATACGGGCATTCTGACCAGTTTCCCGATCAAAATGTTGTCTCATGTGCATGTGAATAAAACAAATGACATGGGAGTGTAGTGAGCAGAGGGCTGTCTTCTGTTTAAACATCGCTGTTGGGCTTGCAGCTTGCTTGATTTTTAATGTCACCTTCTGCCGATCTGTTGCTTGAGTTCTATTGGCTTTCTCTCATGCTTGTTCACTGTTATGGCTGGCGTGGTTGGCCATCCTCTTTGTGACGTGGGGTGGGCTTACCTGTGCCCCCAGGTGTCCCCCATCATCATAAACACGGTGATCACCATTCAGTCAGCGCTGTCCCCTGCCGCTGAGACCCCCCAGGAGCTGGAGAGCCCCATTCCCCCGAACCTGTGGGACAGGAAGTGCTGCCAGGAGCTGAAACTGTGGTTCCTGGAGGAGGAGAGCGAGGAGAACGCTCTGAGCGTCGCCCCGCTCATCCCTCAGGGCGAGTCGCTGCGCGTGGACATCAGCTCTATCTGCCTGACACTGGAGGCCGGCGTGGGCCACCGCACCATACCCATGCTTCTTGCAAAGTCCTCCTTCCATGGAGACGTCAAGAACTGGAGCACCCTTATCAACCTGCAGAGCAACCTCACCCTGGAGGCAAGTACAACACTACCTTCAACACTGCCCCCAACACTGCCCCCAACACTGCCCCCAACACTGCCCCCAACACTGCCCCCAACACTACCCCCAACACTACCTTCAACACTGCCCCCAACACTGCCCCCAACACTACCTTCAACACTACCTTCAACACTGCCCCCACTACCTTCAACACTGCCCCCAACACTGCCCCCAACACTACACTGCCCCCAACACTGCCCCCAACACTACCTTCAACACTGCCCCCAACACTACCTTCAACACTGCCCCCAACACTGCCCCCAACACTACCTTCAACACTGCCCCCAACACTGCCCCCAACACTGCCCCCAACACTGCCTTAAACACTGCCTCAAACACTACCTTCAACACTGCCCCCAACACTGCCTTCAACAACACTACCTTCAACACTGCCCCCAACACTGCCCCCAACACTGCCTTCAACACTGCCCCCAACACTGCCCCCAACACTACCTTCAACACTGCCCCAAACACTGCCCCCAACACTACCTTCAACACTGCCCCCAACACTGCCCCCAACACTGCCCCCAACACTACCTTCAACACTGCCCCCAACACTGCCCCCAACACTGCCCCCAACACTACCTTCAACACTGCCCCCAACACTGCCCCCAACACTACCTTCAACACTGCCCCCAACACTTCAACCTTCAACACTGCCCCCACACTGCCCCCAACACTACCTTCAACACTGCCCCCAACACTACCTTCAACACTGCCCCCAACACTACCTTCAACACTGCCCCCAACACTACCTTCAACACTGCCCCCAACACTGCCCCAACACTGCCCCCAACACTGCCTTAAACACTGCCTTAAACTCTGCCTCTAATGCTGTCTCGAACGCGGCCTCACTGTGTGTCTGTGTGTGTGTGTATATATGTGCGTGTGTGCGTGTGTGCGTGTGTGTGTGTGTGTGTGTGTGTGTGTGTGTGTGTGTGTGCGTGCGTGTATGTATGTATGTATGTGTGTGCGTGTGTGTATGTGTGTATGTGTGTATGTGTGTATGTGTGTGTGTGTGTGTATGTGTGTGTGGTTCTCAGGTCCATTATTATAATGAGGTGATGGGGGTCTGGGAGCCCCTGCTGGAGCCTCTGGAGGATGAGAGCAGAGATGGATTCCGGCCGTGGACCCTGGGGCTCAAGGTATCACACTGAGCATGTGCAGAACCAACACTCCAATCCCTGTCCTTGACCATTGGTTAATATAGAACATGCACTTCACACTGCTGTACATTTATGGTTAGTATAGACCGTAGCCTCCCGGGTGGTCTAGCGGTTACAACGTTTGATGCTGGTCACTGCGACCGGGGTTTGATCCCACTGCACGCTCCAGAGTCAGCTCTGACCGGGAGTGCCACCGGGGGTGGCAATTGGCTGTCCGCCCCAGGGAGGGGGGAGGGAAGGCGACAGGAAGTTCGCTGCGCACAGGAGGGCTTTGTAGTAGACCGGAGTTACGGTCGATAGCCTGGCGAGTGCCATCTCGGAGGAGATGATACTTTGCCTTTGTCACTACCGGTCACAGAGCTACGGCAGTGAACTCGCTATACGAGGGGGGGATTGACATGAAAAATAGAGGGTGTAATTGGCAACTAAATTGGGAGAAAATTGTATAAAATCAGAAACAAAATGTATAATAAAAAATAGATATATATACCATAGCTACATAGTCTACACTGCTGTAGATGTGGTTTAATGTTATTATGCTTTCCTGTCAGATGAAGAAAAAGCCGGTAAAGACCACTGGCCTCTCAGATGAAGTGGACTACAATGTCCCCGACTACAAGACGGTCATCTGCATCAGCTCCAAGTACCAGCTGAACATCATGCTGTCCAAGTGCGGACTGGGCATGCTCAGTAACCTGGGAACGGTAAGTGCAGGAGAGCTGTCCATGCGTGAGCGACTGTGATTGGCTGGAGAGTTCAACTGTGTGTGAGCGACTGTGATTGAACAATACGTGCTCATATGACGCTAGGGTGGCCGTGTTGCAGCCCGATTGAAAACAGGCTGCTTGGTAAATAGTGGGAATATAATAGTCTGTTTTTCTGTTAACACTTCTTATCTGGGGAGAATTGCATTTCTTTCAGTTATGCATAATGTCAATTTATACATCTGTATATTTTGCTGAAGTGATTCAGGTTAATAAGTAGTACAGTGAGCCCTGCCTAATCAGGAATGGACCCTTCAGCCCAGACAGAGGGTGCGAGTGCGTGTGCATGTGCATGCGTGTGTTTGCGTGTTTGTCAGGCATGTGTTTGCTGGGCGTGTTGCTGTGATAACTGTGTGTGTGTGTGTGTGTGTGTGTGTGTGTGTGTGTGATAACTGTGTGTGTGTGTGTGTGTGTGTGGTGTGTTATTAAGGCCTTTGCCGAGGCAGCGACCCAGACGGCGGATCGGTTCCAGAAGGACCAGGCTCCGTTGGTGATAAAGAATCGGCTCGGCCTGGCCGTGTCTGTGCTGCACAGCGAGACCTTCAGCCCCATCGCCAAGACCTCCTCCGACCACCGGGTGGAGCTGGAGGACGGGGACAGCCTCAACATGGATTACACCTCCAGCACCACGGGCTGCGACCAGTTCTCAGCCATGACCAGCCTCAGTGGCAAGGACTACTACATACAGCCCAGTGAGTACACCCTACACCCTATACACTACAGGCAGTCCCCGGGTTACGAACGAGATCCGCTCTTAAGTCTGTCTTTAAGTCGAATTTGTATGTAAGTCGGAACAGGTACATACAGTTCTTATTAATCGTCACTTAGTCAAATGTTTGTCTTAGTATAGTATTTATTTTACCTTTCTGTGCATATAAAACACTTAAGAAAAACTTCCAAATACAATAAAACATCTTAAACATAACATTCAGTACATAATAATACTGTAATAATAATAATACTGTAATATTAATAATAATAATACAGTAATAATAAAAGGAACTATGTATATACAGTACTGTACTGTAAAAAAACATTAAAGAAACAGTTCTTAAAACAGTTTAGATGGAAAAAAGAAAATGGATCATGATTAAAGGTTAACACTCATTTATGAGGTAACATTATGATAACATTAATAACTGGATGATGCAGAAGATGATGGACTTGGAGATGGACTTTAGCAGCACTTACATCTGCACTCGCTGCTTCACCTTGAACTTTAATATTATGTATATTTGCTCTCAATTTAAAGCGATTGAACAAACACCTACTCTCAGCCTTTTCTTGCACTAAAGAAAGACTAATAGGCATATTACGCTGATTTTGGTCTTCTATCCAAATTATCAATAGCCTTTCCATCTCAATAATTAAACCACTGCGTTGCTTGGTAATAATCGTGGCATTCATGGCCTTTCACATGCTCCATTATTCTCCCTTTGTCTTTTAAAGTTGTTCCAATCATTGACCAGCTGTAACCTAATGCTTTCCCACTGGCTGATCCGGGAGAGGGGAGGAGAGCGTTTAATGGAGTCAAGATCTCTCTCTACCAGGAATCTCTTTATTATTTCAAAATAAAATAGAGGTTACTTTCCATGGTGATTGTTTAAAATTGTTCCTTTTCTTTGATGCTTCACCAGCACTTTTATTATTTCATCGGTGATTTTTTCCTTTTCTTTGACATCACCAGCTTTGGAGGCTAGGCATCGTTGTAAGGGTAAGAGAAAGAGAAAACGGGACCATGATCTGAGTTAAAATAACGGACGGTGATCTCTGTTCCTTGAGCTGACGAACCGCTGAAACCGCGCAATGTTTTCATGAGCATCACAAAGTAGTGTGTGCGTTCGTTATTACAAACCATTGTATTTAACTCGATTTTTAAAACATAATAGGCCTTATGGCAGTCCGTTCGTAAGTACGAGTTGTCCGTAAGCCGGACGTTCGTAACCCGGGGACCGCCTGTATACACTCA
>JAINUG010000014.1:4192500-4365000 GCA_029706075.1 Aldrovandia affinis | reverse complement strand
CGCTCCGTGACCGAGGGGAAGGAGGAGGAGGAGGAGGAGGAGGGGCGGGGCGCCACGCTGGACATCGCCGTGCACGTGGCCTACAACCCGGGCCAGACCGTGGTGGCCATGCACTCGCCCTACTGGATGGTCAACAAGACGGGCCGGCTGCTGCAGTACAAGGCCGACGACATCCACAGGAAGCACCCGCGGGACTACGACATGCCCCTCCTCTTCTCCTTCAAGCCTCGCAACTTCCTGCAGAACAACAAGGTAGGAGGGGCAGCCGTGTGCGATTGGCCGCAGCATTGCCCAGGGAGGGGAGGGTCTGTCACACAGAAGGCACAGTCCCGCACGAGCCGAACGTGTCGCCATGAACGCCAACGCTCACATAGAGTTTTTCTGTTTTGTCTTTTTTTTGTTTCTTTCTTGGTCCCTGCAACGTTGGGAGTCCCACAACAAGCCTGGGCTGGGTCAGCCCTGTCCGTTGTTCTCTTATGTGTTAATGAAACGGATGAATAGAATGAACAGAAAGGGCTGGTGGTGATTGGTTAGAGTGCCTCTCCGTCTTTCAGGTGCGGCTCATGGTGTCGGACAGCGAGCTGTCAGACGATTTCTCCCTGGACACGGTGGGCAGCTATGGAGACGTGAAATGCAAAGGCCGCCTTAAAGACTACCTGGTGAGCGTCCGGAATCATCTACCTGCCCATAGTGGTGATCCACAGTGACTGTTGAATAGCTGCTCTGGTCCTGTTGGATTGTAGCGTTGAATAGCTGCTCTGGTCAGGGGTGATTGGGGTTGTGTCCTCCTGTCCTGCAGGTGGGGGTAAAGATTGACGCCAGCAGTTTCAGTCTGACGCGCATCGTGACCTTCGTGCCCTTTTACCTGCTGGTGAACCGGACCAAGCACATCATCAGAGTTAGTGAGGAGGTCCAGGAAGACTGGACAGAAGCTTGCCCAAATCAGGTACACGCACACACACTCACACTCACTCACTCACTACAGTCACACACATGCTCGCTCACACACACACACACACACACACACACACACGCATTCACTCGCTCACTCACTCACACACACACACTCACTCGCTCACTACAGTCCCCCCCAGGTGGCAGTTCCGTTCTGGCCGGAGAAGGACAGTAAGAAGCTGAAGGTGAAAGTGGAGGGCTGCCATTCCACCCCCCACACCATCAACTTCCACCAACAGGAGAACTGCCTGCTGCTGCACCTGGACAACACGGTGAGCTGCACCCTCTAACCCCGCCCCTGCTACACCATGCCCCCTCTAAACTGGTGCTGGGAGAATGAGGTATCATGACACCAAAAATGGGTGGAGCTACCATATGCTACCAGGAACTCATGTTTTTGAACCAATTGTTGTGTTTTGTTGTGAAGAGCAAAACCTTTTGATTGACAGTGATTGACAGCTGATTGTGGCTCCACCCATTTGAAGTGTCATGATACCTCTTAACCTCAGTCACTGCCCTTAACCACACCCACCATACCCCAAATGCTGCACCCATTTAACCACGCCCACCACACCCCAATCACGACACCACACTCTCTCACCCTCCTGTTCCATATTTCAGCTGGGCGGGATCATCGTGGATGTGAACATGATGGAACATTCCACCGTTATCCGCTTCTCGGACTACCACGAAGGAGCCGCACCCTTCCTTATCATCAACCACACCAAGGACCAAACACTGGAGTTCCACCAGAGGTGAGGGAGGGAGAGAGAGGAGTTGAGAGGGAGAGAGAAGGGGGAGAGCGAATCAGCTGACTTTGAGCGAAAATGGGAAGTGAGAGACATAGTGAGAGAGAACTGAATGAAATGTAGATGTTTGACTGCAACTTTATTGGTCATATAAAAACAGTCATTCCAGATCTCCTCAAAGTATTCCAGAGGAAAGGATCAAGAGAGAGCAAATTGATTTTAATAGCAGTTTGATTGATTTTGTTCGATGCTTTCAGTTCTAATTGCTACCATTTGTTGTGTGATGTTATTTCAGATTGATTGTATTATTAACCCTCTGCTATTATTAACCCGCTGATTATCTCCTTGTTGTGTTCACTGTACAGTGTAAGAGCATCATTCCTATAAAGCAGGGAGAGGGAGAGGGAGGGAAGGAGGGAGGGGCTTTGTTCAGTGATGCTGGTTTTGTCTTTAACCTGAAATTGGGTATGCTCTTTAGTTTTGCTGGTGCTACCAGTACTTAGCCTTCCTGATTAGTTAATAAATATTTGAATGCCAAGAGGCACAGGGGCCATTACTATTACACACACACACACACACACACACACACACACACACAGACACACTGTGAATGAGGATTCAGCACTGCGCCGTATGTGTGGGAGACTGCAGAGTGTGTGCCTGCAGGAAGAGGCTGGCACAGTTTAGTTTGTGTGTGTTGGTTTTTTTCGTTGTTTGTTCGTTTGTTTGTTTGTGATGGAGGATTTATTTTCTTTCCCCTCACCTCGCTGCCGGGCAGCTGCTCGGAGCGCAGAGACTCAAACTGGGTCGCCGACGAAATCCTGGATCTGTCCTTCTCCTCTGTAGAAGAGAACCAGCCCAGGTAGCAAAACCAGGCCACTGTGGAGGGCCCAATTCAGACCAACACTGCAGCACGCGCGTACACACACACACCACTCTTACGCACACACACAAACACACATGCATGCACGCACGTACACACACACACACACACACACACATACACACACACGCATGCATGTGCACGTATGCACACATGCACACACACGCCACCTTTACACACACACACGCACATGCACACTCACTTGCACGTACGTAAGCACGCACGCGCACACACACACACACACACACACACACACATGCACACACACGCATGTGCACACACACACACACACACACACACAGCAAACCCTGTAACCACTACACATTACACAGCACTAACCAGGAGCGGTTATGTGGTTATGAGTGTGGTCCGATCTGGGCCCTCTATGAAACCTGCAGGTGTAGGGGAACGTTTCTCTGTTTATTTTCTGTCTGCCTGTCTGAGCTACTCCCTCTGTTGGATCTGAGCTTTGACCGGGGGCTGCCACACCAATCTGGCCCCCCTGCCGCGGAGCGTCATGTGGAGGGACGAAGGGAGGGAGGGAGGAGCTCAGACATTGCCCCATGGTGGCCCTTTGTCGTGGAGCCATTTTGTTTCCTCAGTTTCCGGGCCACTGCTTTCAAGGACTTGTGTGAATGGGAAACTGCTGCTGCATCCGCCTGGTTACATTTCGCCGCTTCACTTTCAGTTTCCCTTCCTTTTTTTCCTGGGCTATCTGCTTTTCCCTGTTTTGCTCCCTATTTAAAAAAATGGGGATGAGTATTTTTTCTTTCTGTCTCCCCTAACTGGGGTGGGGGTGTTTGTGGTTTTTTGGTCATATTTTGGGGGTGGGGGGAGCATCCCCCATGCTGCTCCCATCTCTCACTCTCCTCGAGTCTTGGGGGGTCTTTGGTGGGGTGTGGTCATGCCTTTGCATATATTGCGGTCATGACCATAGGCGGTATTGCAGTCAATAGGTGGTGTTGCGGTCATGATCATAGGCAGTATTGCGGTCATAACCATTGGCAGTATTGCGGTCATGATCATAGGCAGTATTGCGGTCATGACCATAGGTGATATTGCGGTCATAACCATTGGCAGTATTGCAGTCATGATTATAGGTGATATTGTGGTCATGGCTGGAGGTGGTATTGCGGCGGCCATGAGCATTGGTGGTATCACGGTCATGATCGTAGGTGGTATGTCACGGTCATGGCTGTAGGGGGGGTGATTTGCGGTCATTGCTTTGGGATTTTGTGGTTGTGGCTGGAGGTGGTATCTCAGCGGTCATGGGTGTGGGTGGTGTTGCCGTCATGGCTTTGCGGTCGGTGCGGTCGGGTCGTAACACCGGCGTTTCCTGCAGCACGCAGAAGGAGAAGGACGAGCTGGGAGCAGGGGAGGCGGTGTACTACACGTGGACGGAGCCTACGGGCTCCCGCACCCTCAGGTGGACATGCGGCAAGCACACCGGAGAGCTGCAGAGTGAGGAGGTACGAGGCACTTCCTGTTTCTGTCATTTTTAAAAAATGTGTCATTCAACTCTTTCTCCCTCCTAATGACCTCTTTGCTTTTATGAAGCATGTGCATTCATGAGTTGTATCCACTGTTACTCAAATTGTTTGTATGTAATTCTGTCATGAAGTGCCCATGTGGATCATATACAGTATGTTTTACATTTTAAGCATTTGCAGACACCCTTATCCAGAGTGACTTACAAGATGTGCATTTATACATGGTAAGATTAATCATAGTTTGCACAAGAGATCAGTGTAGTAATACAGTAAAAGACATCAATGTTGGCAGCTGCATACCGTAAAGGGAAAGAGAAGGTTAGTAGATTTTAAAATAATAATAATTTGACAGTATTACATATAGATACTTTTTACGAAATGCTGAATTCTACAGTAATGGTTTATTGAACCATCTAAGGCCCACCAGTTCCACTGCTTGGGGTTTCAGTAAATGTGTTTTATCAATGACCACTGGGTGGAGCTGAGACTATGTGGTGACTGCTGATCAAGTTTGTTTTTTAGTTTGTATCTTACTTTGCATTTTTTTGTTTGTGTGTGTATGTTAGCTTGCTTGTTTGTTTCACCCGCGGCACTTTTCTAAATACGAGCGGTGTAAACCCTGGTGTCCTGGTAAAATTCCAACAAAACTGTCTCTCCACATCTGGCCACCTAATTATCCCGTGTCTGATTGGATACACGATTGCTTGCATTCCCTTGTTTTTATTATTTTTGCTGTTTTTCCCCCATTTTTTGGCGACTTCCCCATGCCAATTATCCCCTCCCTCGTATGAGAACTCGCTGCCATAGTCCGGCCAGTAGCAAGCTCTGCGCGGCCTCCTTCGAGCCAGTGCCCGCCTAGGCCGAAGCCTGTCATTGACGCACAACCATATATGCAGCGAGTCTTTCCTTTGGCTTTTCCCTCCCCCCCAGGGCGGACAGCCAATTGCCACCCCCTAGTGGCACTCCTGGCCAGAGCCAAAATTGACGCGACCGGTGGAATCAAACCCTGGGCGCCGTGTCTAGTGTCGAACGCTCTTACCGCTAGACCACGAGGGAGGCCCAGCTTGCGTTCCCTTGTTGACCTTTGACTTGTCTCACAGGACATGCTACTGGATGTGAATGAGGAGGGGAAGCTGTTCCTAATCTCCTTCTACGAGGGCCTCCAGCGGGTGGCGCTGTTCACTGAGGACAGCCGTGTGTACAAGCTGCTCTGTGAGAGCGAGAAGGCGGAGCTCGCTGAGCAGGAAATCAGCCTGTCCCTGCGCGATGTGGGAATCTCTCTGGTCAACAACAACACCAGCCAGGAAGTGTCCTTTATCGGTGTCACCAGGTACACACTCGCACACACAAACACACACATACACATATACATACACACACATACACACACACATTTGCACTAACACTCTCACACATACACACATATACACACACACACTCGTACACACAGACACACACTCATGCATTGAAGTTCTCACACATATACACACACACACACACACACACACACACTCGGACTTGCGTGAGTGCAAGCTCAGACACACACACACATACAAACACACACACACACACACACATTCTCTCACACATACACACATATACATATACACACTTGCACACACACTCACACTCACACACACACAAACACTCACACATACGTAACATATACATACACACACACACACTCTCTTGCACATATACACCCACACATACACTCTCACCCACACACACACATAAACACTTTCCCACACATGCACATATGCATGCACACACACACACTCTCACACATATGCACACATGCCCTCTCTCACACACATACACACACTCACACAGAATGTATGGTTAAACATGTTCCCCTGTGTATAGCTCTGATGTGGTGTGGGAGTCAAAGCCCAAGAAGAAGTCTCGCTGGAAGGCGATGAACGGGAAGGACACCGCGGTGCTGGAGAGACACTTCAGAGAGTACATGGAGAGCAGCCCTGTGGATCACCTGATCCTGGGCTTGGAGAATAACCTGCAGGTCAGAGTTCAGCGCCGTGGGGTCTGTGGTGCTATAAGTATGTGTTCCTTCTGTGTGTGGGGGGGTGTAATATGTGTGTGTTTGGTGTGTTGCACAAGAAGTGTGTGTTCAGTGTGTGGGGGGTAATAAGTGCGTGTTTGTTGTGTGCCTGTGTGGGGGGGTTAATATGTGTTTGTTTGGTGAGTGTGGGGTAATATGTGTGTGTTTGGGATGTGTGGGGTAATATGTGTGTGTTTGGGGTGTGTGGGGTGATATGTGTGTGTTTGGGGTGTGTGGGGTGATATGTGTGTGTTTGGGGTGTGTGGGGTGATATGTGTGTGTTTGGGGTGTGTGGGGTAATATGTGTGATATGTGTGTGTGTGGGGTGTGTGGGGTAATATGTGTGTGTTTGGGGTGTGTGGGGTAATATGTGTGTGTTTGGGATGTGTGGGGTAATATGTGTGTGTTTGGAATGTGTGGGGTAATATGTGTGTGTTTGGGGTGTGTGGGGTAATATGTGTGTGTTTGGAATGTGTGGGGTAATATGTGTGTGTGTTCGGCGTGTGCGGAAGGTGTCCCTGACCCCCAGTGGAGCGGACATGAGGGTCCTACATCCGTACGACTCCCCGCTCAGGAGGAACTTCCTGCCGGCGGTGAAGGTGGAGTACAAGGTCTCCGCCCGGCAGAAGGCTTACCGCATCCAGATCAATCGAATACAGGTGAGGGAGGCCACACCCACAGGTCACATGGTTTCACTGCCTCTGGGCTGAAAATGTGTTTAAGGATGGTTTTACAGGAGGGGCAGTTGCATCTGAATCACAGTCTGATGGTGAAACGATGTAGAGAGATGGGACCCAGGTGCAGAGATGAAGCCAGAGGCAAAAATTCTATAAACTGAATATTTATTGTAATCGACTGAACTAAAGAAAACACGATAACAAACTGGGGTAAAATAAACACAAGTATAAATAATAAAACACTAACACAAATAAACACGAGTTGAACAACAAAAGCTCAGAATGGTAACACTGAAACACTGACTAGCAAACACAGGAAAAAACTATTGAAGACAGAGCAATGATTAACAGAAAACAGGCCCCTTAAATAGGGAATGAAACGAGACACAGGTTAAATCACTAAGACAATAATACACTCAGACAATCAGGTGAAACAAGACACGGGTGGAATCACTCAAGGCAATGAAACAATAAAACAATTACACAATGACACAATCAGGAAACATTAAGAGTCCAATATCGCCCTCTGGCGGCAAGCAGCAACTTTGACAAATGGTTTATTTTATATAAGGTAAACATTTTTCATAGTGATGGTTTATTATTTTCTAGAAGTAATACATTTATCATAGTAATGGTTTATGTACATTATTTTGTGTGTAAGCAAAGGTTACATACATGAATTTAAGGTTTGACCGTACTGTTTTTCTCAGGGGTAAAGAAAGTTTAAAAGAGTAGTGATCTGTAGCTGTGTGCAGTAGTGCAGCACATTTCTGTTCCACTAGATGGCGCTGTGACATCACAGCTTTAACGCAGGCTGTCCTGTGATTCCACAGATCCAGAATCAGTTGTCGGGAGCCATCTTCCCCTACGTCTTCTACCCTATCAAACCCCCCAAGTCTGTCACCATGGACTCAGGTCAGTGAGGGTTACCTGGTGGAAAATGGTAGCCTCTGTCAGTTGTCATTTGATGGACAGAACTGCAGATTCATTAGTTCTGGAAGAAACCTCTCCACATTTCTCATACATTTTTACATTTGAGTAATTTAGCAGACACTCTTATCCAGAGCGACTTACAAAAAGTGCATTAATACATGGAAAGATTAATCATAGTCCACGCTAGAGATCAGTGTTGTGATACAGTAATAGACAATCGTTGGCAGCTGCAACTGTACCTGTAACACAAGGAGGGAAAAGTATATAAAATATTTATTTATTTATTTATGTATTTTTTCTTGGGGGGGGCAGACATCAACGTAGATACACATTACAAAATGCAGTATTGAACATGAGAGCAGTGGTGATGACAATTGATGGTAATGGAGTCTGAAGAGGTGGGTTTTCAGTCTCTTGTGGAAGATGGCCAGTGAGTCAGCGGTCCTGACCGAGTGCGGAAGATCGTTCCACCACTGGGGGGTCAGGACAGAGAAGAGGCGAGACCGCGAGGAGCGGCTGCCGGGCAGCCTCATGAAACTCAAACCCAGATCTTTTCTCCCCAAAATCAGAACCCAAACCCCTGACTGACGTCAGCATCGTCACCCGATCTGCTGGGCATTCGGACATTTCACGTATCAAGTGAGTCCCTCCTTTTTTCGTTCTTCCCTCTCTCATCTCTCCCTCTCTCTCTTTCTCTCTCTGAACAATGTTTCTCAGTCCATCAGATATGTGATCTATGCATACAAAATACCATAAAACATGTTGTATTGGTAAATTCCCATAAATCACTGTGTAGCTGTGCCACTGAGTGAATAGAAGAACACCAGAGCAGGGTTTTGAATCTCTAATGTAGAACTCATTAAGACATAAACGTTTACATGAAAGTTGTTGAGCCCGGTCAGTTAAGAGTTTGACCTCGTGCCTATTTGTTGTGGAACTCTATAGCAGGTATTTGAGGGTGCTGTGGAACTCTTGATTGCAGGTATTTCAAGGTTCTGATTCAGGAGATGGACCTGAAGTTGGACCTGGGCTTCCTGTACGCCATCCTGGATCTCTTCACCCAAGAGAACATCAGCACAGTGTCGTCAGAGCAGGAGGTAAGGACACCGGGTCAGGTACCGTCTTCAGCAACGGTCGCCTGGATACAGAGTGATGGATTGTGTAGGCCACAGCCACTTCCTGTTTCCTGTGTGCTGAATGGATGGTACTGCAGGTGTACGTTTTGATGAAAGGGTGGTCACTCACTTGAACCACCACCAATTATTGTATTCATGTTGTATTTAAGTTGTATCGTTGATGTATTCATGCCGTGGATGTGTTGCATTAATGTTGTGGATGTGTTGTATTAAGGTTGTAGTTGTATTGTACTTGTGTTGTATTAAGGCTGTGTTGATGTAATGGCCCCACAGTGTCATGGAGATGTGGTCTATGAAGGTGGTGACCTCTCTCGCTCTCTCCCTCCCTCTGTCTGTCTCAGGTGGAGCTGTTTAAGAAGGACCTTGAGTACCTGAAGACAGAACTCAATCATGCCTCTGCCACCGACACCTCTCCAATCAGTCTCTACGAGTACTTACACATCTCCCCTATCAAAGTGAGTACTGAATGAGTATTTAACTCTCCTATCTATCAAAGTGAGTACTGAATGAGTATTTAACTCTCCTATCTATCAAAGTGAGTACTGAATGAGTATTTAACTCTCCTATCTATCAAAGTGAGTACTGAATGAGTATTTAACTCTCCTATCTATCAAAGTGAGTTCTGCATGAGTATTTAACTCCCCTATCTATCAAAGTGAGTACTGAATGAGTATTTAACTCCCCTGTCTATCAAAGTGAGTACTGAATGAGTATTTAACTCTCCTATCTATCAAAGTGAGTACTGAATGAGTATTTAACTCTCCTATCTATCAAAGTGAGTTCTGCATGAGTATTTAACTCCCCTATCTATCAAAGTGAGTTCTGCATGAGTATTTAACTCTCCTATCTATCAAAGTGAGTTCTGCATGAGTATTTAACTCTCCTATCTATCAAAGTGAGTTCTGAATGAGTATTTAACTCTCCTATCTATCAAAGTGAGTACTGAATTAGTATTTAACTCCCCTATCTATCAAAGTGAGTTCTGTATGAGTATTTATCCTCTATCAGAGTGAGAACATAATGAGCATTTAACTTCCCTGTAAAAGTGATTACTATATGAGTATTTACATATATATATATATATATGTGTGTGTGCGTGTGTGTGTGTGTTTGTGTGTGTGTGTGTGTGTGCAGCTGCACCTGAGTGTGTCTCTGAGCTCGGGTGGAGAGGACGGGAATAAGGAGAAGAGAGAGACTGAGGTCATACCTGTGCAGTCCCTCAACCTGCTGCTGAAGAGCATCGGAGCCACACTGACCGACGTGCAGGACATAGTCTTCAAGTACGGCCTACCTGAGTCTGTATTACACATTACACTCCATCACTGCACCAGCCTACCTGAGTCTGTATTACACATTACACTCCATCACTGTACCAGCCTACCTGAGTCTGTATTACACATTACACTCCATCACTGTACCAGCCTACCTGAGTCTGTACATTACACTCCATCACTGTACCAGCCTACCTGAGTCTGTCTTACACATTACACTCCATCACTGCACCAGCCTACCTGAGTCTGTATTACACATTACACTCCATCACTGCACCAGCCTACCTGAGTCTGTATTACACATTAAACTCCATCACTGTACCAGCCTACCTGAGTCTGTATTACACATTACACTCCATCACTGTACCAGCCTACCTGAGTCTGTATTACACATTACACTCCATCACTGCACCAGCCTACCTGAGTCTGTATTACACATTACACTCCATCACTGTACCAGCCTACCTGAGTCTGTATTACACTCCATCACTGTACCAGCCTACCTGAGTCTGTATTATACTCCATCACTGCACCAGCCTACCTGAGTCTGTATTACACATTACACTCCATCACTGTACCAGCCTACCTGAGTCTGTATTACACATTAAACTCCATCACTGTACCAGCCTACCTGAGTCTGTTATTCACACATTGAGTCACTTACACATCACTGTACCAGCCTACCTGAGTCTGTATTACACATTACACTCCATCACTGTACCAGCCTACCTGAGTCTGTATTACACATTACACTCCATCACTGTACCAGCCTACCTGAGTCTGTATTACACATTACACTCCATCACTGTACCAGCCTACCTGAGCCTGTATTACACATTACACTCCATCACTGCACCAGCCTACCTGAGTCTGTATTACACATTACACTCCATCACTGTACCAGCCTACCTGAGTCTGTATTACACATTACACTCCATCACTGTACCAGCCTACCTGAGCCTGTATTACACATTACACTCCATCACTGTACCAGCCTACCTGAGTCTGTATTACACATTACACTCCATCACTGTACCAGCCTACCTGAGTCTGTATTACACATTACACTCCATCACTGTACCAGCCTACCTGAGCTGTATGTATTGACACATTACACTCCATCACTGTACCAGCCTACCTGAGTCTGTATTACACATTACACTCCATCACTGTACCAGCCTACCTGAGTCTGTATTACACATTACACTCCATCACTGCACCAGCCTACCTGAGTCTGTATTACACATTACACTCCATCACTGCACCAGCCTACCTGAGTCTGTATTACACATTACACTCCATCACTGTACCAGCCTACCTGAGTCTGTACATTACACTCCATCACTGTACCAGCCTACCTGAGCCTGTATTACACATTACACTACATCACTGCACCAGCCTACCTGAGTCTATATTACACTTTAGAGTAATCAGGTGTATATGGTCTGTAATGTGTTTTTACTGTGTACTGTGATCGCCAGACTGGCCTTCTTTGAGCTGAAGTTCCAGTTCCGTACCACACAACAGCTCCAGTGGGAGGTCATCAGACACTACTCCAAACAGGTAACACACCTGTATCAGATATCACTCCACACAGGTAACACACCTGTATCAGACATCACTCCACACAGGTAACACACCTGATCAGACATCACTCCACACAGGTAACACACCTGTATCAGACATCACTCCACACAGGTAACACACCTGTATCAGACATCACTCCACACAGGTAACACACCTGTATCAGACATCACTCCACACAGGTAACACACCTGATCAGATATCACTCCACACAGGTAACGCACCTGTATCAGACATCACTCCACACAGGTAACACACCTGATCAGATATCACTCCACACAGGTAACACACCTGATCAGATATCACTCCACACAGGTAACACACCTGATCAGACATCACTCCACACAGGTAACACACCTGTATCAGACATCACTCCACACAGGTAACACACCTGATCAGATATCACTCCACACAGGTAACACACCTGTATCAGACATCACTCCAAATGGGTAACAGAATGCCTGCATAACTCACACGCTAACTGTGTTTCAGGCCATAAAGCAGATGTACGTGCTGGTTCTGGGGCTGGACGTTTTGGGGAACCCCTTTGGCCTGATTCGGGGACTCTCTGAAGGGGTGGAGGCCTTTTTCTATGAACCTTACCAGGTAGAGTGACAATAATAATAACACTATAATAAATATAATAATTATAACAAGTACAATAACAGTGGCATTAACAATAATGTATATAACGATTGCCACAACAACAATTATCATTATTATTAGTATTATTGTTGTTGTTATTGCCATTATTGTCATGGTTATGATGTAGGGTTCCCCTGCCTTTTGTGTGTGCATGAGATGTGGGATGTTAAATGAGTGGGATGTTAAGTGCGTGGCTGTGTAACCGCTGTGGTGTTCCCCAGGGTGCTATCCAAGGCCCAGAGGAGTTTGTGGAGGGCATGGCCCTGGGAGTGAAGGCCCTGGTGGGTGGGGCTGTGGGTAAGTGCTGTCTCCACCCCCATCACATGACCCCTCTGTCTCCACCTCCATCACATGGCCCCTCTGTCTCCACCTCCATCGCATGACCCTGACCCTTTTGTCTCCATCCCCGTCACATGACCCCTCTCTCTCCACCCCCGTCACATGACCCCTCTGTCTCCACCTCCATCACATGACCCTTTTGTCTCCACCCCCATCACATGACCCCTTTCTCTCCACCCCCGTCACATGACCCCTCTGTCTCCGCACTCAGGGGGCATTGCTGGTGCTGCCTCTAGGATCACGGGTGCCATGGCGAAGGGGGTGGCTGCCATGACGATGGACGAGGAGTACCAGCAGAAGCGGCGGGAGGCGATGAACAAGCAGCCGAGTGGCCTGAGGGAGGGCCTGACCCGCGGGGGCAAGGGGCTTGTCTCGGTGAGTCTCTCCCTGGGTGCAGAGGACTGGTCTCTCTCTGAGAGCAGAGGGCTGGTTTCCCCCACTCTCAGTAAGCACAGAGGGCTGGTCTCTCTCAGCTCTCCCTGACAGATGCTGGTCTCTCCCTGAGAGCGGAGGGTTGGTTTCTCCTCAGTCACTTTGCCTCTTCACGTCTCTTGCAGGGTGTCGTCAGCGGAATCACAGGGATCGTCACAAAGCCCATTAAAGGTAATGTCCAGGTGATCAGATTCGTATGATTGTCGTTCGTGAGTGAGTTCGTGAGTGAGTTCCCAGTTAAAGGTAATGTCCAGGTGATCATGATTTGTATGATTGTCAGTGAGTGAGTGAGTGAGTGAGTGAGTGAGTGAGAGTGTGTGGTATCCAGGCTGGGACTGAGGCTCTCTGTCTCCCCTTGCAGGTGCACAGAAGGAGGGTGCAGCAGGGTTCTTTAAGGGCATGGGGAAGGGGCTGGTGGGGGCAGTGACTCGCCCAACAGGGGGCATCATCGACATGGCCAGCAGCACCTTCCAGGGGATCAAGAGGTAAACACCACTTCTTCTGTCCCTCAGAACTTAGATTCTCTATCTCTTCCTTTCTCCCTCTCTCTCTCTTCCTCTCATTCTCTTTCATCACAATACTGAAAAAAGCACAAAATGTTATACTAATATAGAGCTACAGACTGAAGTAGCGTAGGTGACAATTGACACATATGAGGATTGTCTTCAAATGAAAAATAATTGCAATTTCTCAATATTAAATATGGACACCTGCTGCGTTTCCAGGGCGACGGAGACGTCCCAGGATGTCGAGAGCTTGAGGCCGCCCCGTTTCTTCCACGAGGATGGCGTGATACGCCCGTATAAGGAGAGGGAGGGCCTTGGCAGCCAGATGCTACAGGTGACACACCCCGCCCCTTTCACCCCTCCCCAGCATGCCCCGCCTCCATGCAGGGGTCGAAGGTCAGGATCAGGTGTGCCTGAGCTTCACTCTGAATGGTCGCATGGCTTCGAATGCATTTGAATGCATTGTGCTAAATGCTAATGTAACGCATGCACTGTTAACGCGTGTGTCTGCCTGCATGTGACTTCGTGTTGCGCCTCTTTCCGTTGTCTCTCTCAGTCTGGGAAGGTTAGGCCATCTTTCAGCATTTGTGTGTCGTGGCTCCAGCCTTGGTCACAGTTCTTCCTTTGATAGAGCATGGCAGTCTAGTGAACGTGTGGTGTTTTTCTAATATTTGTATAATTAAGGGTTCCGGTCTTTCAGCTGTGCAGAGCTGCTGGCTGATAACTCAGGCTCTCCGCTCGACTTGGAACATGGAAGAGCTCTGTCCACTGCTCAACTTGAATCAAACAGGACTGTTCTTATGACAATAATCCTGCTTGTGGATTTACACCAAGCAGTCAAACATTGATGTAGAATTTTGCCTTACAGACTGCAGTATATACAGTTTGTAAAACGCTTGTATCGTTCAAACACCGCCAGTCCAAACAGCATTTCTTTCTGGGTGTGATAAAGTCATCCCACTTTGTCATTGTTCGTTAGCTCTGAGGAATACATCCAGCGTAGTTTTTTTCATTACTTTTGGAACATTATGAGTTAAGATTCTGGAATTCACTGAAAGGGCCTGAACGACTCAGACGCCACAGTGTCTTGTGTACAAGGACGAGATCGGTTTGCGCAGAGTACGAGCAGCGTATCGATTCTTTTGTTTGTTTTAATACAGAAGGTATTCTCATTTCTCATTGGCAGTTATCCAACGCGGTTTATTTCAAAAGCCTACTGCTGTGACAACAAGCTGAACCCTTAAATATAATGTCAAAGTCTCTGCAGATGCGGCTAACCCCACAACTAACTCGCGTTTGTGGTTCCCGTGTGTCATCAGCTTCAGTAGGCGTGGGTGAGAGAAAGAGAGAGGTGGCGCAGGCTGTAGTCTGAATGGGAATGTCAGGTGCTTTTGTGAGAGTAGGGGCCGAACCTGCTTCATCTCCCGGCCGTGTCAGTGATGGCACGCAGGCTTTAGCAGGACAGTGTTAGCGCTGACGCTGTGGGAGGGAGAGATGGAGATGGAGATGGAGATGGAGGCTGTAGGCCTGAAAGAAGCTCAGCGTCAGCGATGCCCGCATGTTTGTCCTCACTTTGGCTCTGTTCTCTCTCTCTCTCTCTCTCTCTCTCTTTCTCTCTCTCTCCTTTTCACGTTTGCAGAAAAGAATGGCCTACGCTCTATGGATTAGGACTGACAGTGATGATGATGATGATGATGATGATGATGATGATGACAGCTTGAATGAAATTGCTAAGTGCTAGCGGTGCATGCATTGGATCTGCTGTAGTTCTCCATGGTCATTGTCTGCCTGTCTGTCTGCCCGTCATGCTGTCATACTCAGAAAGGCTTCAGTGAAAGTCCTTCCACTACGACGGGTGCCTTTAAACAGAGAGAGCCTGCGTGTTCATCGCATGTTGTAAAGGTTATTGGTCAGTGGTGGGCACCCTGGTCCTATGGCCCAAGTTCCCCTCACCGGGCTGCGAGCACAACACAAACAGCATATCAGTTTTACATTCAATGATTTTTCAACAGTTTACTAAACGATTTTCTGAGTGCTCACACCAAAATATAAGTGTGTTCTTCTATGGAGCACTATATCATTATTATTTTATATTTATACAGTTATATTTTGAATGCCATTTGGGTTCAGCAGGTTGCTTGCCACTGTTATAAATGCTTTTTTTTTTTTTTTTTTAATGCCACTGAGTTCAGTTTGTGATGTGTATTTGCTCGAAATTGTTTGTAGTTTGACTATGTTTCTGACACTTGAGAGATGCAGTTTTTGGGAACCTGCATTACAAAAGAGCCCCATTGCATCGTTTTCATCTGTCTCCGCCTCCTGCTCTGTTTCCACGGACACTACTAGAATGTGGGAGGAGTCGGGTGACCGTGTGACAGTTGTCTGTTGGCGCAACAGGGAAGCATTTACCAACAAGAGGTTACTGCCAGTAAAGAATTCTAACATTGCCGTATTTATCATAGAAATCTGCAGCAACTACCACTGTGCCTAATTGAGCTGACTAGAGCAGCTGAGAGTGAATTACATTAATACATTAATAAAGGAATACGGTGGCATTTCCCTCCATACCAGACCATTCATTCTGGTTGGGTCACGCAACATTCCGACCCCTCCCACTTCCATTGAAGTCCCTTCCTGTACTCTGTCATTCATGGCCACGCCCACCTCTGTGTTTCATCCAATAAACTGCATTTTAAAACTCATTTCACTCTTTCATTGGCTGTTCTCACATGCTCATTCAGGAAATAACAGACAGACTGTACATACTGTGGTATTTGTCAATATGAATTTCAAATATATTTTTATATTTTTGGTAACCACTTGTTATTTTGGTATCCATATTTTTTAATGGTGTGCTTCTAATAAATGTACTTTATTTGGTCACAAGTGTTTGTCTCACTGTTTAGGAATAATGAAATACTCCATCAAAAAAGGTTCTTAGTATCTTTTAGCACTAGAATAGAAATAACAAACCACACAGTCAACCTGACAGCTGCTCAAAGCACAGTTAGCAGGTATGCTGTTGCAGCGCTCGAGAGAGAGAGCGAGAGAGTGAGGTTGGTAGAAAGGCAGGTGTGTGCAGAAGGCCGTATTGGATTGGACGATGTGACCCATGCACCAGTTTCACGGACAGCCCTTCAGGTGTTAGTGTTGTTAGGGGTGGACGGGTCTACTTTCATGTGCTGCTCCTACCAAGGAAGAAAGTCTGAGATGTGTAATCTGCAACGTTTCTGGGTTGAGGAGTTTGGAGCGGACGTCCTGCAGTGAGGGTGAGAGTGCCGGCCCTCTGTAGGGCCCTCGGAGGCCCCCCGGGCCAGCAGAAGAGGTAGCTCTAAAAGCCGTAGCTGTGAACGTTGTAGAGATGTGCGGGTGCTTAGCGAGAGTGTTTCTAGGCCTTAGTGTAGATCAGTGCACGATAAAGGTACGTTATAAATCACGGCGCGTTCCGTTTGAAATGGCGTTCCTGTAATTCTAAAAAGAAAAATGACCCCCCGGAATGATTTTTCCCGTTTCTTTTTGCAGAAAATAGAAAACGGGAGATTTGCCAAATACCGATACTTCGCCCATGCCAAGGTGAACGATTCTGATTTCCTGATGATCACAAAAAGGTAGGAGCTTCTGCCGTCTGGCCTCTCTCTGCTGTGAGGGGCGCAAGCTGAATGTGAGGCTGTCTGTCCTCCATCTGTCACCCCCTTTTCCCTGTCATCCGAGAGGATTGCAGGGGTGTATGTCATAATTATGTTCATCATAATAATTTTGATTATAAGATTTGTGCTTTGATTCTCAGAATGATGTCACTTCTACTATGTCACTTCCTGCTGTCGTTGCAGCTGTATTTTCTTCGTGACGAAAGGGACCTTTGGGCAGTTGACGTGCGAGTGGCAGTACTGCTTCGAAGAGTTCACCAAAGAGCCAATCATCGTGGAGGGGAGGAGACTGCGGATTGAAGCCAAGGTGCATGCATCCACCAGACCACCTCGCCTGTATGTTAGGCAGCAGAACGTAGAGAGTAGGAGTCTGGGATAATCACCAGTCTGGGATAATTGCCTGGGATAATCGCCAGAGTAGGAGTCTGGGATAATCACCTGTAGTAATGGAGAGGCCAGAGGGGTTGATAAGCCTGTTCACTGACCCGCCCTGTTAGTCAGCGTTTACAGACACAACCACAGGAGCACAGCTCAGACTGGGTGTGGCTCTGCCACAAACATCCTAACTCTTCCTCTTACTCTTTTCTGTGTAGGAGAGAGTCAAGTCTGTGTTTCACACCAAAGAGTTTGGGAAGATCATTAACTTCAAAACTCCTGAAATAGCCAAGGTATGTCCGGCAGCCCTCTCGCTCTGATTAGTGTGGTGACTCATCTGCCCACTGCTCCATGCCTCCACACACACACAAGAAAACTACATCTCCCACAATCCCTGTTTCTACAATTTTCTTGTACTGTACAGTGTAATATCTGAGCAAAATTTGTTTCTAAATACTTTTATTTCCCCTGTCTTCACAGTGGGTTCTGACTAAGCTGGAAGACGCAAGGGAGAGCCTGCCTAAATACTGACCAATGACCCATTATGACACATTATGATCTTTTACGACCCATTATGACCCATTACGACCCATTACGACCAAACCCACATGACCCAACAAAATGCTAAATAACCCAATGTGTGCAACATGGCCCAACACAATCCAATGCAAGGATACTTGGCCAAATAAGACCCAAAGTGACCCAACATGCCCCAAAATGACCCAATATGACCGAGCAGGACCTAATGTAAAGATGCAACCTAATATTGTAAAGATGCAATACAACCAGTATCCTGAAGATGGCGCTACAGAGCGTGAACACCACACACTACTCTCTCTCTCAGTGCCTTCTGTGTTCTCTGGTGCATGGAAACAGAACTGTTGTGCAAAAACATTCGGCAGTCTGCACATGAATCGTCTGTACAAACACGTTTACTGTCAGAAACGTCTGCATCGGTGGCAGGATGCTGTGTGCCTGAACTTTTTTATTTTTATTTTTGACCCATCTCGTTTTTTTGGGGGTTATATTTGCGAAGCGGTAGGTGCTGTTTAGGAGTTCAGAAGCAAACTGCGGCGCGAGTGACACCGTCACCTGTGGCCCCCACCACCTCGCACGGTTTCGACCAGGACCATGATCCTTTGCAAGGCCACAACGTCACACAAGGACCCGCTCAGTCAAGTGCCATGGCCCCCACCTGTACATACGAATGTGCCACGCCTCTTTTCTCCTCTCCCTGTTTGGTGTATTTTTCTACAGAGGAGTTCTAACTGCCAGTCTCCAGTCCTGCAGAGGATGCCTTCTACTCACCGCTGGATGTGCGTGATGGTGTAATCTGTGGGGTATCTGGGGAGCGGGGGGGGAGAAACTCGATAACCCACTCAAAGCGGAGTAAAGATGAACTGAAGCTCATTAACCCTGTGGGTTATCGCTTTCCCGGCTCCGTCTTCTGCGGGTCAGCCGTACGACGGAAGCTCAGTCTGAAGGTGACTGTCATGTGAGCCGATTTGTGAACTGCGATGTGTGCTTATAAGTGAAACGTGGGTTAGTGCACGAAACCCAAATCGGCTGCAGAAGCCAGAAGCCAGCTCCCTTAGCATCGGAAACGGCTGGTCTGAGAACAGTGATTTCGTCCGAGGCTGGCCAGTCGGTGCAACTTGAACGCTGAACAGAGACGCTGAGCATTTTTACAAGAGACCCCCCCCCCCCATTCCAAACCTGTATCTCCTCTTACAACTGGGGTGGACACACTAACACACATATATAAGCACTAACAAACACACATATACATTATTCATGCACTAACACACACACACATTCATGCACTAACAAACACACACACACACACACACATTCATGTGCTAACAAACACACACATACATTATTCATGCACTAACACACGCACACACAGATTTATGCACCAAACACACACACACACGTATAGTATTCATGCACTAACGCACATAGACACGCACATAATCAGGCACAAACACATACACATATATGTGCTTCTGCATGCAAAGTGGCAGTTCCTGGTCTGAGCTACAGGATCATGTTATTTTTATACTGTGTGAAGAGATGGGTTAATCCAATCTGCCGTGCTCCATAACAACACTATATAGACATGCGTAGATATGCCAGGAGATACCCCTCACAGTCGAACACTAGCGAATGACTGTTCTCATCTTTTTGTGCTGCGCAGTTTGGCCAACATCCTCGCCAATAAGGGGCCTCGCAGCGCGTACAGAGAATGAGCGAATGCCTGAATCCATGCAGTGTCACCAGCTGCCAGTGCTCGCCTGTAGGATCTGTCGTTTTTAAGTTGTTGATTAGACCACTCTAGTTGCTGAATGATATTTTTGCCTTATCTGTTGAAGCTCAGAGGAATTGCACTATTCAAGCTGGTGGGGAAATAAATAAATAAATGTATGGTGATGCTTAAATTATTATTCCACAGCCACAATTTTTACAATAAACTAAAGACGAAACTATCTGCGATTTGCTTTTGTAATTTAGCTTTTCAATAAACTTGTATAATGCTCGCTCTTTATGACATGAACTTAGGAAGTCACCCCTGAGTCCATTAAGCCTATGTGTGATCATGTTTTTAAACAGCACCTTTGCATATGCAGTTCAGTACAACAAAGCCACTCCTTTGTGTGTAATGATTCCATATTGTCAAGTTGTCATCCTTTCAGTTGTCTTTTCTCCAAATGTTTTATGCTGAAATGATTTGATTAAAAAACATACAAAATTGAAATAAGTAATACAATTTAGTTTAAAGGGTGAAAATCCCTCAAGAAAAACATATCAAGTTAGGTTTCGGCCACTTGGGAATAACGTGGTACTTGAGGGAGAGTGAGAATTGAAGAGAAATGGTGATGCATAGTCACTGTTACAGACCAGTTTGTGTTGAATACAAACAGTAAAAACATGCCTCCAATAACCAGGAAAAGGTGCAGTTTCATTCCATTTTATTCAAATGTAACATGAAAATATCATTCATCATTCACTTTAAAGAAACTACACAGAAATGTACATCATACAGACAAAATTATATTTAGTTTAAATTTTCAGATATAAAATGTAATGCATTTTTAAATGACTTATTTAATTAATGCAACAGAATTGTATACATAGACATTTATATCTTAAATATATTATATATATATATATATAATATATTTGCATCCTTCAGATACATTTTGAATGATTCTTTGGTCCAGGTAATGGTTCTGGCCTGGTCTGGCACTTCGTGGTCGCAGGACCTTAACATTTTTATTTACATACAACATGTGAATATGTATGGCATCATTAGGGTGTATTTTCAAATGTTACATTTCAGAAAGTCTTTATTTTACAGGACGACAACAGAAATAAATAAATATGTAGCTTAATTTTCTTATAGGTGTCAAAACTAATTCCATGTGTAAAAACTCTAGGATGGTAAAAAAAGAAAAGTTCAATAAAGTGGAGCTCGACCCAAATCCTGGAGTGTTTGAGGGTCGGAGTAAAAGTTCTGGAAACATGCCGTTATTTAAGATCAGTGCCTTTTCCCCCACAAAGTAGCCCACAAGAGACATTCACTTCACCCTCAGCATTGCTTATATACTTCTAAGGAATTCAGTATTCGAAAATATAATCCTACACAAACCAAATGCGTTTTATAAGAAAATAAAAATGTAAACTTAAGCCAAAGCTACTGACGTTTCCTTGAAGTCAAGTCTAACTCCCTTTTCCTATTATTATTGATTCATCCTGCATGTTTATCAGTCAGCTGTCATCTCTGTGATCTCTCTCGCCCTCATCTCTGCTCTCACCTGTTCACTCTTTTCCAGTTCCTAACATCAGCCCTGTCTGATCCGTGCAAAACTGACCCTGATAATCCTGGTGATTCACACCACATCTGAACTCCACACGTGTGCGTTCTCGCTGTGAAAACTACACCTTCTACATCTGTTAACCTCTTGCCCCTACACCTGTACTACAGCTGACACCCTCTCACCCTACACCTGTACTACAGCGGATAACCCATCAACGTAAACCTGTAAGACACCCGGTGACCTTTCACCCCAGGCCTACACCAGGTTGAACTCCTTGAGGTTGTGCCTCAGGATGGTGTCCTTGACGGCGACGAAGACGAAGCGGATGTTCTCTGTGTCGGTGGCGCAGGTGAAGTGGGAGTACAGCGTCTTCTCCTTGTCCGGGTTCTGGTCCTGGTACATCTTCAGGATGAACTCCTGTGCCGGCTTTGCTTCCTTTGGCGGGCCTAAGAGGAACCAGCAGACATGGGGTTTTTTTCGTAAAAAAAAAATTTTTTTTCAATTTCTTCCCGTTTTTCTCCCAATTTAGTGCCTAATTATACCCTCTAATTATTTAGATTTACCCTCCCCACACGAATCCGCCACTTGTCTCTATGAGGCAAGCTAATTCTCAGAGGGCAGCAAACTCTGCCTCCTTCGAGATGGAATCCGCCCAGAGACTCCCTTATGTGCTGCATGGCGAACTCCACCTGGCTCACCCTCCCCCCTCCCCCTGGGATGGACAGCCAAATTCCATCCCCAATCGGCGCTGATGACCAGAGCCGGTCTGGCAGAGACAGGTTTCGAACCACGTCCCTGATGGGCAGTGCACACCGTATCGGACCAGCTAAGATACCACTACGCTATCTGCCGCCCTAGCAGACGTGTTTTAGCTGAACCTCACGTATTCCCAGGTTGGGTCAGTCACTCCATACACTAGTAAGGTAGCCTTCTTCAACTAGAACACTGTCCATTAGCAGGGGTTACCTAAGAATGCAGGGGATGTCGGAAACATTCAACATCGAGACTGTGTCATCGCCTATCCATCAGATGCTTGGATTTGTGCTTTAGTTGGGCAGCATGCTGAGTCATCGCATTCCTTACAAACACCAGGCCTGAGCAGGCCTCTCACCTGTGTACTCTGGGAAATAGTTGACTATATCGGAGTTCAGGATCTTCTCGTTCAGGATGTCAGTCTTGTTGAGGAAGAGGATGACGGAGGACTGCAGGAACCAGGGGTAGGTGATGATGGTCTTAAACAGAGCTTTGCTTTCCTCCATGCGGTTCTGTGGATGACATCACGCGTGAGAGACGCCCACACCTGCAGCCTGAATTACCGGAACACCTGACCTGGCACAGTCAGGATCGGATCCAGACTGTAGGGTGCTGCACTGCAGTAAGAAGAAAAGCCACTAGGGGGTACTGTGAATATGATCTATTAAAAAACCCAGTAAACGTGGCGAAAACAGGATGAGCTCACCTCGTTGTCGCATTCTACCAGAACTTGATCGTATTCACTGAGCGCCACTAGGAAGATGATGGAGGTCACATTCTCAAAGCAGTGGATCCACTTCCTCCTCTCTGACCTCTGACCTCCCACGTCCACCATCCTAAAGAGCAGAGGACAGCATGACATCACCACAGTGCCCATCACTGCAGTGATGAAGCAAAAGGCACTGAGATCGTGGGGGGATCTATAACTGTGGATGAAAAGGTGACATGAGTGCCACCCGTGGAAGGAGGACGAAATAGCAGGTCAGAAAGGAGGACTGTATTTGCCGCTAAAGACATAAATTCAGTAAAGATTTTTTGAGTACACCCTTGATAGTGTATAGGAATGGTTTCACTGGCTATTGGGAATTTCCCATCATTCCCAGTTCTCCCAGGGGTTTCTGGGAAGCAGGTGGAGTTCAGCGGCATTCCCACTGCTTTGCACACAGTTCACTGTCTGAGCAGAAGAGCTTTTCCAGGCGAAATGGGCGCATACCTTGGGAAAGACTAATCAGCAGAAGCACAGCCATTCCACCCAAATTAGATCATTGCTCTCCTGTAATTCCAACAAAATCTCTCAAATAAAAATCTATGCGATTGTTAAACATGCTCCGGCCATCAAGCTGACCATAATCCCTACCGGTGTCATTTATCTCCAAGAATAATGAAGAAATCCCAAATGAGAGGCCTCATAAAACATTTTATCCCTTTTCTCATACACTGGTCTTGTATTTTGGCTGTTTATACAGCTCTGAATTTACTGAAGCCATTTAACAGATTCACCTGACATTCAGGTACAACCAGCAGTGCTCTAACTGGGACGTGACCTCCAACGACCCTTCGGTTCAGAGTCGAGGGTGATTCTCCTGGTCTCCTACAAGAGGGCAGGAGTCTTCAAACCGCCAGGTCATTCTGCACAACTCATCTCCATAATCAATCCAATGTTTCAGAGTTTGGGAAGAAAATGACAGATCTAATGACAAATGACAAATCTAAGCCACTTTATGAGCCACTCATCTGAAGACCATGTTCTCCGGGTAGAAGAGCCTGGTCACTCAACTATAGACCACGTTCTCCAGGTATAAGAGTTTGGTCACTCAACTATAGACCACATTCTCCAGGTATAAGAGTTTGGTCACTCAACTATAGACCATGTTCTCCAGGTATAAGAGTTTGGTCACTCAACTATAGACCATGTTCTCCAGGTATAAGAGTTTGGTCACTCAACTATAGACCACGTTCTCCAGGTATAAGAGTTTGGTCACTCAACTATAGACCACGTTCTCCAGGTATAAGAGTTTATAGACCACGTCTCCAGGTATAAGAGTTTGGTCACTCAACTATAGACACTCAACTATAGACCACGTTCTCTCCAGGTATAAGAGTTTGGTCACTCAACTATAGACCACGTTCTCCAGGTATAAGAGTTTGGTCACTCAACTATAGACCACGTTCTCCAGGTATAAGAGTTTGGTCACTCAACTATAGACCACGTTCTCCAGGTATAAGAGTTTGGTCACTCAACTATAGACCACGTTCTCCAGGTATAAGAGTTTGGTCACTCAACTATAGACCATGTTCTCCAGGTAAAAGAGTTTGGTCACTCAACTATAGACCACGTTCTCCAGGTATAAGAGTTTGGTCACTCAACTATAGACCATGTTCTCCAGGTAAAAGAGTTTGGTCACTCAACTATAGACCACGTTCTCCGGGTAGAAGAGCCTGGTCACTCAACTATAGACCACGTTCTCCAGGTAAAAGGCCATGGTCACTCAATTATAGACCTGTTCTCCAGGTACATGGGTGTAGTTGCTCAAAAGGCCATTTTAGACCATGTTTTCCAGGTATAAGGGTGTGGTAGCTCACCTGAAGATGACGTTCTCCAGGTCGAAGGGCTTGGTAGCTCACCTGAAGATGACGTTCTCCAGGTCGAAGGGGTACTCTATGATACCCGTAGTGGGCACGCGGACTCGCAGGATGTCCTGCTGGTTGGGCACAAATGTGGGGTCAGCGATGCGCTCCAGGTCAGTCAGGTAGCTGAAATGATCCATAACAGCTGTTAGGCATCGCAACAGTGAGGATATGTACAGGCTATTTGAACACAGTTTATACAGGAAGTCATTCATACAGCAAGTTGTTCAGCAATTTTTCATACTTCTCATTAGTTTTACAGTTAAATCATGATTCAAATCAATAACCGTATACGAATCACACATGCACAAATTGTGATGGGCAGACTCTCTTCCGAGGGGGTGGTGGTGGTTTATTACAGTCTCGGGGTGCAATAAGCTCTTATTGGGGGTGTAATAAGTCTCGGGGTGTATATAAGCTCTCACTATTTGGTGGAGTCGGACAGCTGGTATTCTCGCCTGCGGTCGTAGCAGTCCTGGATGCCCGGGTCGTCCCACAGGGCCTGGATCGCCTTGGCTTGCTCCGCGTCCAGCGTTTCCACCTGGTCCACCTCCACCTCCAGCACCATGCCGGCGTTGCTCTGAAACACGGAGGGAGCAAACTCAATGTGGTCTCAACAGAGAATCAACATGGTCTCGATGTGGTGCCAGGCTCAGGATCATGACAACGTAGACCGCCAAGGTGCCAAACACCCACCCAGATCACATGACCAGACTCTTAAATAACTCTCACATGAATCCTCTTAAAAATAACAGTGATAATAATAATAATAATAATAAAAGAATAGCCTAAAGATGGATTTGTCTCATGTTGTAAATTTAAATCTTAAGATGAGCCGGACTCTGACCTAGCCGACACGCTTTCCCTATGAATGAAACACACTGCACCATTTGTTTCAGTGAGTCACCAAGTGGTGCTTTTCCCACCCTCAGCCCCCGACTCTGAACTCTGTATCTGAAATGCAAATAGGCTGGTATGACACACACCCAGAGCTGAGCCACACCATCATCTCTCAGGCCTACATCAGCCTGAACATGACTAACTTTCTCCCACACACACACACACACACACACATGCACAAACACACGCAGACACACACACATACAGACATACACACACACACATGCGCACACACAGAGACACACACACATATATGCACACAGACACACGCAAATGCACACAGACCCTCAGTCTCGCAGGTCTGCAGTAATGCTTTAGGGAGAATGCTTAATTAGGCTGCGAGACCTCATGGCGATGCTCATTAAGTAACTCAACACATGACAGCAGTATTTTCTTCCAAATAACACCCAGCTGGGTGAGGCCAATGAGGGGCTTCTCACGGTGTTCTCGCTGTTTTGGTAGGCTATGTTGAGCGTTTCCATCGCCCGGATCATGGAGTGCATGGAGAGGTAGATGTTCTGGAAGACCAGCCTGATGAAGCCGCGTTTATCCTCCTCCGTGTATCCTGAGCCGTGGATGATTCGCATCTGTTTGATGAAGGTGCTCTTCCCGCTCTCTCCAGTACCTGGGAGCACAGAACACAGAACTCTGGGGTCAGGGGTAGAAGTGTGTGTGTGTGTGTGTGTGTGTGTGCGCAATCTACAGAAAAATACTGCTAATCACTCCAATAAAATGAATATATTCTGACAGTTTTGTTTCTCCCTTACAAACAGGGAGAGAATGAAAAATTATTCTTCAAGGCATGCAGATGTTTGAAGTACTGGATTAATTTATGCTGATTTAATTTATTGAATCATTAGTGATGTGAAATAATGAAATCACAGAATAATCATGATCTGATTTAGTGAGAAATAGAATTACTAACATCAAGATTAGTATCACATCATTAGTACTCTCTTCATTATGCAAGCTGTATTCTACTAGCCTCCACTCTCATCCACTGGCCAGGTCTGTTCTAATGTTTAGAATGTAATATAAAAATTGTGTATATTTACTTCCTCATAAACAATTATTCCAGCCCATTAACAAACAATACAAAAACATATCAAAGTAGTACTCACACATGTTTACACTCTCTACATTCCCAGTGTGTGAGGTGCAGAACAGTACACATGCGTGCGAGGTACAGTGCAGCACTTTAGACATGCATGTGACAGTGCAGTAGGCATGCGTGCAAAGTGGTTGTGAGAGCGACCTTTGTTGCTAGGTGACAGCAAACACCAGCCACGGTGCTGGGAAAAGCCCATGCCTTGGTTTCCATGGATACCAGTAAAAGAGGCACACACAAACAGAAGGAGGCTCGGAGAGGGACTTTTTGAGAAGAGTCAAGTGCCATTAACTCAGTACAGTTGATTTAGAGCAGTTAGGCTGAATCGCAGTATGTCCATTCTCCACATTGGCGATGTGGTGCTGTGCGTACAGGCAGCACTGGCAGCCTTTACCGCTGGCAGAACCTCCCGCCCCCTGACCCTGTGACCCCTGACCTTGTGACCCGGCCATCCAGTGACCCACAGCGGTTTGAGCTCAGGACTGGAGGCCTGTGTTCCTACTGAAACACACAGTCTTTCAACTCCACCCCTCAAACTCCACCCTGATTGGTGGTGTGATTCTCTCTGCTGTATTGGACAGGAGGGAAACCACAACACTTCTCAGCTGGATAAACATGGCTGAGTGGTTCATCCCAACTCTGTTGAGACAGGGTGAATAGAGCATATCATCCCACTAATGAGGCAGCCCCACTATCTATAGTGCTGAGTGGAAAACCCATCCTTGCACACTACCAAAGATACTGGATTAGGAAAATGGCTCACAGGACTGGCTGTGAATGGGGTGTGGTGTCTGGGAATTGTAGCCCATTTACTGCATGCGAGTTGAGACAGGTTGCTCTTAATGTATTAAAGATGCTATTGGTCAATAAGTCTTTTGTTTCTCAACATAGAAATAATGCGAGGGTTATTGATGGCCTCTTTTAACATACATCTGGAAGTTGTGCACTGAATGTACGTGTAGGTCAAAGCTCACGGCAAGGTGATGGGGTGTTCCAATAAAACAGTTATTTATTTACAGTCTGTCATGGTGGAAGCATTAATGTATTTGTTGGCAGTCATCTTTAAAAACATGACAAGAACAAATGTGGGAGAATCTGGAGGAGTGTGATGGTCAGAGTGGAGACATCTGACGATCCTGCACCCTGGTACAACTCTCTTTTTATTTTGGTTTCAGATAACTTAAAGAGACGTGTTTTACGGTTGGATTAGATGGAGCAATAAAGTTTCCAATGTGTTATGGTAAAGTTTTGCTAGCGTTGTGTTTGCTGGAACAGGAACGTGAGATTGGTGAATGGCGCTGTACCGAGGGAATCTATGAAGCTATGCTACGAAAAAGTGGGAGTATAAGAGTTAGTTCAGCTGCCCTCAAAAGCAGGCCAGCTCACAGCACAGAGCACCTCATTGTTGAACTGCCCTGGTGGACAGTTTGTGAACTGCAGCAGGCAGGCAGAGAGATTTACATAACTCTGCTCCCACCAGCACATGGAGTCAGGGCCCAAGGGGAGGCAGGAAAACCCAACACCTTTCATTCATTTGCTCATGGGAGTCATTTCAGTTTCACCCTCCTGCCGAAACATCCCGTCGTCAACCACAGATTCTATAAGTCTATAGGTCAGCTCAATATTCCTAACATGTAGTTCTATCTGCCTACTGTTAGTGTGGGAACAGTCCAATTTGATGCATCTTCTAAAAGTAATTTAGGGAGCAAGGCCAAGTACAATACTGTGCCAATGGACATTCTGCACAATTATATAGCGCCGGACACTCCTGTTACGAACCGGAAACCTCCTGTAGTTAAGAAGCAGAGAGGACGGAAGGAACACAGGAGATGAGTGGTGAGTCTATAGAGTCTGTGGTTATAACCCAGCACAGTGAGACAGAGCCCACACGCAGGCCACTAAACCCCAAAACCCTCCTCAGGGGTACGTACTGCCCTCCCCTGCTGTCCTGAAGTCCCGTTAACCAGCTGGCGTTGATCAGTGAACTTCCCCTGCCCATCTCCCAGGCAAGGAGGAGAGGACCTTTTCAGGGAGGAAGAGGGAAGACAAAGGTGGGGCCACAGACGAAGGTAAACCGTTTGTCCTTTCTTCTTCTTCGCAGAATCGTTTGTTCAGATGTCCTCTTGTGTCGTGTAACTCATGACATTAGAAACCACAGTGATTTGCTGTTCTGATCTCCCCCTGCACAAAGCGGAAACTTACGAGTGACCAATCCCAGCAAATGTCGACCAGTGACTGTAGTACTGGACACAAGTTCAGCTTGACATATGATTTAAATATTTGTGTTATTCAATTAGATTGATCTACCACAAGTTGCACTAGACCTACACGTACAATAATTAGTTATGCACTGTTGTAAGTGCATAGTCATGATTTGAAATGAACTGTAAGCCTATTTTTTAGCTCCATAAATATGATTGGGTGGGTATTGTCCTGGGGAATCATCAGCAGGATCTGGGAAAGTTGACAGCTGTGGAGGTCTAGCGCACGTTCCTCCAGCGAGACCAGGAGACTGACCCGTCTCTCTACAGCCCAACTCAGCAAGTGGTCCCCAAACTTTCTGAGCCAACGGCCCACTTAGAGAGAACCCATTTACTGTGAGCCCCCGCCCCTTATTCAGATATAGCCGGCATCGCTGTGCTATGTTAGCATTAGCATTAGCATGGCGAGGAAATCATGTCACTTACTGAGAAACCCACCGTTGATCTACCCCTCCCGTTACACACTGTCCCACCCTCCCCACAGCCCCCAGCCTGTCCCCCCCACAGGCAGCGCTTCCCCGGCCCCCCCCCTCCATCATCTCTGATGCTCAGCTGAAGAGGATCCTTCAGTGTTTAGGTTTATTTCCCGGTCAGACTGGGTTGATGGACCGAGCCAGAACACCAGAATAAACAGAGGCACCAGCCAGAGGTAAACACACCTTCTCCTGTCACTATTCCCAAAAGGCCCATTTTGTCACCATATTTAGAGACTTTTGCAGGCCCTTGGCGCAGGGGTGTCCAATCTTATCCCAAAAGGGCCGGTGTAGGTGCAGGCTTTTTTCCCCTAGCACAGCACTACAACACCTGATTCAACTAATCTGAATCAGGTGTTTTAGTGCATGCAGAAACACAGGCACACACAGAAAGGCACATGCGCAAACAGAAACACAGGCACACACAGAAATGCACATGCACACATAGAAGCACACAGACACACACAGCAAAGCAAAGGCACGCACAGCAACACACAGGCACATGCAGAAGCATGTCGAAGCACGGCAGTTTACTGTGATTTTAAAACTGCATGCTCACCAGCAGCAAAAATTTGTTTAGAAAAATATGTTTTGTTAAAACTGGTTGCTTTTGCAAATCAGTCGCCCAGCTGTTCGGCAGCAAGCCAAGCGACTGGTGAGAATCTCGCTCAGGCCACTCCGGCACAACATCCTGGTGATCGTCAGGAGCCAGGAGCCATTTGTTTAGACTGGTTTATTAGTGGAGGAGAGTGTGCACTTCAGCTGCACTGCTGGGCTGCGGGTGCCACAATCACGGAGACAAAGAAAATAAAAACGGGGATATGACGATGTATATGGATATATGTCCATTATGTCATTTTGGATTTTAAAATTAAAACCACATGTGTGATTAAATTAATCAATTATGAGTAGAATTAATAGAACTGAGAACCAATTGCCAACTACGTGCCCTCAAGAGCACTACGATCATCTGCAGCTGGTTTATTGAAAGTTCCCAGCAACAGCCAAAAGATCAGGGATGCAGCCTTTGTCAATTACGGCCCAAAGCTATGGAACACCTTACCTTTAGATATTAGGGGAGCTAGCTCGCTAAATATTTTCAAAAGTAAGCTAAAAACGTATCTCTTCACTTTAGCCTTTTGCTAATTATGCATTTAATGTACCCTATTTCTATCTTAATTTTATTATTATTATCATGTGGGTTTTATATTCATTGTTTTTATATTCATTTTATTTTATTTTTATGTTATTTTATTTTATTTTATTTTATCTCTATTTTATGCTTATTTTATGTCTATTTTACTGTATTTTATGTAATTTCTCTGCTGTAAAGCACTTTGGGCTGCAATTTTGTATGAAAGGTGCTATATAAATAAAGTTTATTATTATTATTATTATTATTATTATTGCATTTCAGAAAGGACACAAGGAACTCCTTAATCAAGCGTTAAGAATTGTGTATGCTAAAATACATTAACCATTTAGATGAGGTCATCTGCATAGGAATGAGTGAGTTGATTAGACAGTAAGTTTCCTGTCTTTGATTACCGATGCTTTGTCAGCAAACAGTGCCTCTTTTATTGAATGAGCTAATCAGACGCTATCACTTCCTGATTTCCTTGCTGGTGCTTTGTTAGCAACACAAAGGCTCATAAACTGGTCATCTGTCCCTATGTATATATTCAGGTGAGAGACTCATTTACCAACTCGCTGTGGACCGCTGTGTGTAATAAACTTGCATTTCAAGTCAGACTGCTGAGTCTCCTGGTCGTCTCTTCGGAAGAAGCTAACAATTTAAGAGATCTTGTCCTGAACTGCCTAATATTTCTCTGGACGGCACCAATACTTTTTTTTTTTTTTCGTTGCACATGCGCATGTAAACGGTGTAGGAGATAACATATTTACTGACGCAACAATTTAATCACGCCCACTGATTACGCCCACTCTGAAATCATCCTTCCAAAGGTTCCTCAGCACCTGGTGATTCTGAGTTTAAAATAGTCAAATCAGCAGTTTTATTGCACCTCAGTAAAAAGAAGCAACAGGCCAGTCGGCGAAAAGCAGGTGGGCAGTCTCACCCTCAGAGGCCCGGGAGCCAGAGGAGCGATCGGCGCTGTGAAGAGACGCTCTCCTGGTGACGGCCGTTTGTCTGCATCATCGCTTAGCCACCGATGCGCCGTGGGCCTGATATCTGAGTGTCACCAGCTGCCTCTGAATCACTCCCCTTGCACTGCTTGTCTTAAGACTGAGCCCTGGTAGTGCAGGCAGGCAAATATGGTAGTTTTCCGCACTGAAGGTGTGTGGCTTGTTCGCATTAATCAGCATACGCATGAATGTCAAACCCATGTGGGAAAGGTGTTGTTGGATGCCGATGCCGATGAATTTGCATGATAACTGCCTGCAGCTTGAGCGGGAAATCATTCTGCATTTAAAACCACTCTCAGCTTACAAACCACTGTCTTTAAAATCATTCTGCGTTTAAAACATAAAATCACTTGGCATTTAACTGAATTAAAAAATCGCTGCATTTAAAATCACTGTTTAACTGCCTCTAAAATCCAACCACCTGCTATTTCACATTGCCGTTACAGCATAAACATCATTTAAAAACATGTTGTGGAGGACGTCGGTCTCGGCCACGTGGGAGTGGCATGGTTGCCTGTCTTGTTTCATGTGGTAGAGGCCTTTGGAGCAGTGAGACTTTCCGGGGGCAGGTTTGGCACTCTCACAGGGTGTGAGAGTGAACTGTCGCCCGGAAGGGAGCTCCAAAGGCCTTAATTGGTTTAATTATTATTGAATTATTTAATTGGTGTCAATCAGTCAATTGATATAGAAGTCAATTGGCTGATTGGGTGTCTGGGTGAGAATGTGAGTTGAGTGATTGAGATTGGGTGATTGCCTCACGAGTCCCACCTGAGCCAGGCAGAAACTAAGCCTATTTAAGAGCAGGTGGGGCGAGTGGGGAATCAGTCAGTCTTGTCTTGATGTGTGTGTGAGTGGGCGTGCACGTATGTTGTGGAATGTTGATGTTTAATGTTTGTGGAGTTTTGTGTGCGTTTGTCGAAGGTGACTGAGTAGAGTGCTTCCTGTGTGAGTGGGGAAGAGGGAGAGAGGGTGCACTAAGAGTGTCCACCTCTCTCCCTCGGTGTGATTATGGAGGAGCGAAGAGGGTCCGCCTCTCGCCCTCGGTTTTAGTAAAAGAGAGCTCGCACTCGACAGTTGAGAGTGTTTCTGAGCAACAGCCCAAGAACTCACTGAAAGAGTGGAGTGTCTTGGGGCTGGTTGCCAGAACTCTCACTGTGGGGAGTGGCGAGTGTCTCTGAATGAATGAGTAAGAGAACTCGAACTGAAAAGTTTGAGTGTCTCTGTATGAATGGGTGGGAAGCACTTGAAAGGTCACTGGATATGTGTGTGCCTGAGGAGGTTCCAGGGGAACTCCGGAGGAAGAGGCGCGGTGTCCCGTAAGTTTGGTTATTTTAACTTGTTATTTTAGTTTGTTGTTTTTACCCGAAAGCTTCGCGGTGAGTAGGGTGAAGATTTTGTGTCTGTGTTTGTGTTGGTCTTTGTTATATGTTAACCTGCTACTCCCACTGTCTCTCTCCCATGTCTGGGGGGAGAGACAGAAAAACAATAAATAAAATCCGGTCCGTAGACCGACAAACTCCACTCCGTGTCTCCTGGCTGCTCTGTTCCCGTCCAGGGTTTGTCACGTAGCGTGTGACACATGTATTCAAATTTTTATTTATTTTATATTTTCTACCCATTTTGGGGTGTCAAATTGAAATGATGGGCCTGCCCCATTGCTGAAGCTGTGCAAATTTTCTGAACGTACACTAATTATTGATGACTGACCTGTTTAACCAAAACTGGGGCTAAAAAAAAATTCTAACCATAACTTTACTTTTATGCAGTCTTGAAACCAAAATTAATTATTTTCAACTTATACTTTCATAAAAACACCTGGCTCTGCAAGTGGCCACAATCTGGTGTCATTGATTGTATTGGCCTGATTGAGAAGGCTAACGAGGGCTTTAATGAACCCTTCAGAGACCTAGTGAGGCTAACGAGGATCTTAATGAGCACTTGGGGACACACTCATACTTAGCTAATTCCAGTCTCACCTGTCAGGAGGGACACAGAGTGATGCCAAGGCACAGAGATACCCACACAGAGATCCCGCACACAACTCTCTCAACTGAGATATACCCAAGCTCAGAGCTCCCCCCCAGCACAGAGATATCTAGGAGCCCATGCAGGGGCGTGTTCACACCATCGTCTCCACCCCACAGAGGCCTGAAGCGGTTTTGGATGTGCAGCACAAAGACGCATTGGCCCAGTGTTCTCCTGTGCCCTGTGTGCGCAGATAGAGCACTTTGCATTCATTTGCATGCAGAGAGCGAATGCTGATACCTGTCCCCTCAGATCGGCTACAAGCGACCGCAACACTGTCACTGTCATGCGAGAGAGATAGAGAGAACTACCCCCACAGTCTGGGGTGTGGCACTAAGAAACAAGAAAGCGCAAAGGGCCCATTTTGGCTCTTGCTTCTTCCCACAGTAGCCTATAACCTGGAATGAGTGTGTGTTAGAGTGTTGAGTTTAGTCTTGAAGGATTTTTAGGATATCTGACAGCACTACAGGTACTAGTTATACTATAAATGTGTAGCTAAGCATACAGCAGTAAACGTTGGGCTGCTTAAGGTGTGTGCGTGTGTGTGTGTGTGTGTGTGTGTGTGAGACAGAGAGAGAGTCTCAGATGCCATCTTTTTTGGAAACAAGGAAGCTAACTTGAGGAAATTTAAATTCCAGGAAGATTTACATGACATACCTCCACTGCGTGTTAACATTCCTTAAAAGTGTATGGCTAGGTGGCGAGTTTTTACACAATAATGGTAACTGACGTAATCTGCAACGTCTGTATGTGTTTTATTCAGTAAAGACCAACCATGAAACTGTCATTTCTTTATGAAATGATGTCAGTTACCAGCCGTCCGACGCGTTCAGGTAGAATTTACGTTTCCTACTGACTGGCCGTTGGAGCAGACAAGTTACTGGAAGCAACTGGAATATAATCAAAAGTTTCAACGCATTTATTAAAGTTGCCTCGACTCACCCAGTAGTAATAGTTTGAGTTCCCTGCGCGAGTCCTTCTTGTCCCGGCGGAGCTGTTTCTCAATCTCCTCGTTTATCCTTTTATTCTCTTTATCTTCTGCTGACAAACAGCAGCATCCCGCCATCATAGCCAATGTTGAAATTTGAATTTCAGTTAATCTTATACGTGTTAATAAACTTTAATATAGATCTTTAGATGCAACACGAATAGTTTGTAGTTAGTTTATATTCCAGGGTTGCGCTGCGTCTCAGTTCAGTCACTGTACCATGCAATGCTATTTTTTTCTTCACCAAATGTACAGAGAAAATATATTCGTCCCCCCACCCCCCACCCCTCCAAGTCCCTGCTCTGAAATGTCAACGAAGTAAACCACTTTGATTTCCGACGACTGGTGTTTCGCCTGGGAAGTTTTTGTGAAATCCAAAAAGTAATTTAGAGATAGCCGTTGCGTAAAGGCAGCTTCATTGTTGCAGCAGGCCCCCCAGGCACAAGAAACTGTTGCGTGTTTTGCGCAGTCCCTGCAGTATATCCTGGACTTCTCCCTGCTCCCCTGTAGGAGCGGCGCGAGGGCGGAGCGCGAGCGCGAGCGCGAGCACGGGCACGAGCGCGCGGTAGGGATGGAGAGGCGAGCAGAGACAAAGTTGAGCTCGAGTTCAGCCCGCAACGTTAGCAGGGCGACCACACACACCTCGCAAAGGAGTCCTTCCCTCGCAAATTGGAGACATCGTGGTCGAACGAATTTAAAACTACTATAAATAAATTCGGGATAAATAAGTAAAACAGGATATAGAACCTACAAGCATTTGTGGGAAATATTGAACTACTTTCTCATTTTAAGTATAAATGTACACATTTTAAACCGTTGTCATAAACGGTTATCCGTTATTATCATGTAACAGCTGTGCACAGTGTCACTTTACTGATTCTCTCTGGATTACTGCGTGCCACACCCCCTCTCACTGACACACAAAGGCCAGACATCCTGACTCCCTCTGCTGTCAAAACCACAAGAGCCTGTGGAAGCTGCAGATACTCATAGAGTTTCATCTGGAGAGGGTTTATATAGCACTAAGGGTAGGGTGTCATCCAGTTTATAACCTGAAATGGTACAAAGGTAAGCGGTAAACTGCCAGAGGTTAAAAAAAAAAAAAAAAAGTTTAGGTTACCAAAACACTGAAAAATGATGTAGTTTTTTGGCAGTGAGTAGTTTCCTACACCATCAAAAGGCACTTGGAAACTGGAGGAAACTCTGACAGGAAGAGGTCTGGCAGACCCAAAGCCACAACAAAATCAGAAGACAAGTTTCTGAGAGTCAACAGCTTGCGTGATAGGCTTCAAGCACAGATTAACACTGGTCGAAGTAAGGAAGTCTCAGTTTCAACTGTGAAGAGAAGACTTCGAGCTGCAGGTTTGACAGGTCGAGTAGCAGTAAGAAAGTCATTGCTAAGATGGCAAAATAAGAAAAAGAGGCTTGCCTGGGCCATGAAGCACCACCAGTGGACTACTGAAGACTGGAAGAAGGTCTTATGGACCGATTAATCAAAATGTGAAATCTTGACATTTTTAAAGGCTTTTGTAGGCCGTTGAGTAGGCAAAAGGATGGTTTCTCAGTGTGTGACACCAACTGTCAAACATGGAGGGGGAAGTGTGATGGTCTGGGGCTCTTTTGCTGGATCTAGAGTTGGCGACTTGCACAGAGTGACTGTTAACCCACGTTAACCCATTACTTGTTCCCTGAAAAGGGCCTTTATTTTATAACTCTGAAATTTACATTATTTTTTACCTCTGGCAGTTTACCGCTTACCTTTGTACCATTTCAGGTTATTCACTGGACTTGAACTGCTTAAATTTCAGTAAAAACTGGAAAATGGGGGTGTTCTAAAACCTTTGACCGGTAGTATATATATATATATATATATATATTATATATACACATATACACATGCACAGAGGGTAGACCAAATAATGGAAACCCCAAACAATATATGTACTACTAATAAGTAGTTAGGTTGCCTTTTGCCTTCAGAACAACTTCAATCCATCTTGAAATGTTATAAACAACTTCGAACCATCTTGATGTATGCTGTCAAGATTTTCAGGGGTACGGTTTGACCATTCTTCTTTTAAGATCCTTCAGATCATTTGGTCTGGGCTTGTAGACTGCCCTCTTCAATTCAAACCACAAAGTTCTTTTTAGTTTTTTTATCCCATTTCTCCCAATTTACTAGCCAATTACACCCTCTCTTTTCATGTCAATCCCCCCTTCGTATTATGAGTTTGCTGCCGTAGCCCTGAGACCGGCAGTGACAAAGGCGATGTACCGCCTCCTCTGAGCCATCACTCACCAAGCCGTCGACTGTAATTCCGGTACACTAGAGCCACTCCTATATGTAGCGAACTCATGTTGACTTCCCTCCCCCACTCCCTGGGGCGGAGAGCCAATTGTCGCCCCCTAGTGGCACTCCTGGCCAGAGCTGATACTGGCGCGGCCGGTGAAATCAAACCCTGATCGCAGTGGCCAGCGCCGAATGTTGTAACCGCTAGACCACCCAGGAGGCCCCCAAACCACAAAGTTTTGATTGGGTTCAGCAGAGTGAGATGGCCGTTGCTAAACAGTCATTTTGTGGTCAGTTAACCATTTCTTGGTGGATTTTAAGGATTTGCTCGCTCCAGATCATTGTTTTCATCAATCTTGGTACTTGCTGGAGTTCATGATTCCATTGATGTTAATAAGAGCCCCAGGACCAGACCATTTCAGAGTGGCTCATCCTGTTAATGCACTGTTCTACTGTGTGGATGAGCCCCACGGTCTGGTATCAAATCCAGACTGCACCAGTGGTGACTGTGGCCAGGGATTCAGGTTGTCCAGACTGGCCGTGTCTCGTCGCATGCCAGCAACCCCTGCTGGTCAATTGAGCGCCTGCAGTGTGCAGGTATAAAGCTGCGTGTGAAATGTCTTCCTCCGGCTCATGTCTGTGCAGCTTAACTTCTGAACTGCGGTGGGTAATTCTGCGGTTTGTATCTATGTTGATGACTGCCCCCCCCCCCCAAAACCCCAAAACGTTTCCCTCCTTGTGTTACAGGTACGTTTGCATGATTAATCTTACTATGTATTAATGCACATTTTGCGTCAGCTGACATAACGCGTTTCGGAGGAGAGCACGTGCTTGCCTACACTTTCCCAAATTGACAGCAGGGGTTGCAGCGAGCACGGCTTAAGAGAATGATTGGGCATTCCGAGTTTGTAAAAAAAGGGGAAAAACACATTAAAAAAGTAAATATGAGGGGCGATGGATAGCGTAGTGGTCTAACGCACCATATCTTAGCTGGTCCAATACAGTGTGCGCTGCCTATCAGGGATGTGGTTCGAAACCCGTCTCTGTCAGACCGGACCTGGCCGTTAGCCCCAAACGGGGGCGGCATTTGGCTGTCCGCCCCAGGGGGAGGGGGGAGGATGAGCCAGTTTGAGTTCGCCGTGAAACATGGAAGGGTGTCTCAAGAAAATGGGTGGGCGAATTCCGTCTCAAAGGAAGCGGAGTTCGCTGCTCTGAGAATGAGCTTGCCTCGTAGAGACAAGCGGCGGACTCGTGTGGGGATGGTAAATCAAAATAAATAGAGGGTAAATTGGCCACTTAATTGGGAGAAAAACAGGGGGAAGAAAAATCAGAAACAAAATGTTTAAATAAAAGAGAAAATTCACAGTAGTTGAACAGTGAGCATTTAATCAGCCTTTCGCGGACACGTTTCTGGAAAATGGGATAACATACAGATATTTTGAGCATGCTGGTGTTTAACAGCTGAAAACAACACTCTGGGCCATACAAAGTACTGGATTTCACCTTCAGAAATTCCACAAACATCAAGCCAAATAAAATTATATAAATTAAATAGAGCCAGCTTGAGAATTTAGCCATGGCATGGAGATTAGCAGCCCCAGCCTTTGGGATAGGTGCCATGGGATCTTTGAAGTGCAGTAAAATGGCCAGAGACTAATCGCTAGAGCTATGGATCAGTAAGCTACACTCCCAACCATTTCAGGACAAAATTCATGCCAGTGAGTCAGGACCTGAGTTTCACACCTACTCTGTGATAGCACTTATTAGAACACAGTGTCCCCATCATTGCACTTGGTCACTGAATAGGTCCAGCTGGTTGACAGCTTCCGACTGTCCTTTTTTTAAAGTTAAGTTGGGCTAGCAGAACAAAAGGCCACAGGTGGAAATAAGTTAAAGGCCAATTCTGCATGGATATCAGGAACTTTTTCTTTACACAGAGTTGTCAATGCCTAGAACAGCTTGCAGGTTGGGTAGTACAGGCAGAAACACTTGGCCTATTAAAGTCCAGGCTAGATGCAGTACTAAATACTCTTTAGATTAGGACATGACGAGCCTAGATGGGCTGAATGTCCCCTCCATTTGACCTCCAGGCCCATATATCCAACCCCAGGCCGAAGGTCCAGGCTTGTGAGGCTGAGCACAGTTCTGTGGTTTAACAGTGTTGTTCTTCCATCGAGTGTTTTAATGCAGTGCAGACATGGCCAGGAGAATGACAGCCCATCCTTACACGTCTCCTCAAAGCAGACGCGCGCACGTAAACCTCCAGTCAACAGAGCGAGACTGTTTTGCAATGACAAACACTTAAGAACAGTGATTTGAGAGTAAAATATCACAGGGCTTGGACATAGGGAAGGGATGTTTGCTCGGAGCAGAGATGCAGTCCCCCCTCCCTTGCACCATGTGATTTCCAATAAGGGCGTTGCATGGCAACACCATAGGCCTTGAAAATAGGCTTTGTCTCAGCCTCCTTTCATTTCCAGAGCACAGGTAATACTATGCTTTCCCCAATACGCCTTGTGATTCGCACGCTCCCTCAACTGAACACCGAAAACCGCACCCAACGCGGTGCACTGCACACGTGCAGCAATATACTGTAGTGACAATATCTCCGTTTCAGGAGAGAGCCACTGCTGTAATATCCATTTTTTATATTTTATTTTCAGGTACGGCTTTTTCTTTAAGGTGACTTGTACATTTTCATTTGCTCCATTAAACCTCAAAAGAAAAGCACATTGTGAAGAGCAGCTGTTTAAAGAACCGATATCTGTGTGAGTCTGTAGTCATTCAGATATTTCTTTATTCAACAAGTTCACCCAGTTCAAAAGTTCTAGTTCATGTAAAACAAAACCAAACTGCTTTTATGGTGTTTTGACAGGTGAGTCCTAGTGCCCAAGCCATTCCCGAGCCCATCCCCTGTCACCTTTCCCCACAGAATTGGGCAGGGCACACACTACAATACTGCCAGCAATGCATAGGTCTAGAATGTTATACTGCACAAGAAACTAAGAAATGTGCTCAGGCCTAGACATGAAGTCCAAACCAGGGGACACTGTACAATGTGCCCTGGGAAGTGTAGTCCAAGTCAAGGGGTATTCTTAATCTGGCAAGTGTAGTCCAAGTCAGGAGTAATCTGGGAAGTGTAGTCCAAATTTGGAGGTATTCTCCAAGAGTAAATTGAGAAGTGTAGTCCAAGTCAGGGGGTATTCTCAAAGAGTAATCTGGGAAGTGTAGTCCAAATTTGGAGGTATTCTCCAAGAGTAAACTAGGAAGAGCAGTCCAAGTCAGTAGGTACTCTCAAAAAACAATCCAGGAAGTGTAGTCCAAATTTGGGTGTATTCTCAATCATAATCTAGGAAGAGGAAGGGGAAAAGCCCAGAGATGTCAGACGATGTCATGCTCTATTTGTGAAACCAGTTTCTTGTCTTAACATGTACAATTAGCCCTGTAATTAGTTTGGGTTGTTTTTCATAAAAAATTCAATTAACAAAATCTACAACCGCTACTGTTAAGTACTGACATACCATTCTGTTAGATAGCATTATTTTTCTTTTGTAGTTTTGAAACCAAAATATGTTCCTTGCTGAGAAATGAACTGACAAAAAAAATGTACATTCTCTTAAAAAAAAAAAAAAAGTAAATAACATTATTCAAAATGAATTAGATATAAGACATACAATACAATTACATAGATACATATTTTCAATACCGCACATTCAATCTGCCAAAAAAAAGTATGATTACAAAGCCAATATGGATGCTGCCATATACATATATATATGTATATATATATATATACATAAACACACATATATATGTATATATATACGCACATACATACATATACATAAATATATGTATATACATATATAGATATAGAGAGAGAGCAAGAGAGAAATGTATGTACAATGATTATAGCATTCATAATTGCACTATGTCTCAATAAAATGTAAATTACAGGCTTATGTTATATATACTCAAAGAAACAAAGGGGGGCGGGACAGCTGTAGCTGATCACAAATGAGGGCTGGCTTTGGTGCATAACAAGATCACCGTCCTCTCTCCTCTGTGGCAGAACCAGTCACTCAGCTCCACTCTGATTGGACCAAACCAGAGAACCAGCTGGACTCTGACTGGACCTGCGATTGGAGCTGGTCTGCGATTGGACCGTTTCATCACTGTGGGTCAGTCGGCCCTGTGAGGAGAATACTGCTCCCCTCCCTCTGAGAGAGGCATTCTCACAACTGCCCACCCCCTTCCCCCCCTGTAAAAACAGGTCCCCCCAACACTGGCTGGCCATCCAAGCACATGGGGCCACGTTTTCAACACTCCTTCCACAACGACGATAGGAACGACAAACACTCCACCATCCACAGCTCAGGTGCACTGCTCCTACATTATAAATACACAACCCCCCACCCACCCTGCCAACGCCGGTAGTACCAAATCAACTGTGCCTCACAAAACTATGACCTGCTCCCCCACACTTGCACACGTCACCTCAAATCATATATTTTGCAGGAGAGAGAATAGAAATGATCCAGCCGAGCTCTGCCATCTCCAGATGCAGACGCGTTGTCGGGAAACATGAGCGGGATGCGGGGGAAGAATACACCGGATGAACATGCGCTTCTCTCAAGTCCGTTTTCATTTGGCGTTGACGCTATAATACTTGTGGGAAACAAACTCCTCTTGACGGATGCAGCCGTAGCGTCCAGGCTTGGTGACCAAGGTCTGTTATCCCTGTCCTGATGGGTGCTTTTGGCATTTCCAAAGCACAAAAAAAAAGAGGAAAGAGCGACTGCTAAACTCGCTCCTCCTTGGAGAGCTTCACCTAGAGGAGAAAGAGCTGCTCCCCCTGGAAACCAACCTTTCTCCTTTCTCAGAAAATGGCCACTGCGTGGGGGGTAGTGGGGTAGTGTTGTGTGGTATACATTTGGCATCAACAAGCTTTGAAAGCAGAACAGAAAACGTGGCACTGAATAACTCATGAGGAGAACACTGTGTGATGTACCCTCCCGAGGGCTTTCTGAGGCCCAGGTGAGAGGCAGGTAAGAGCACCGCGGCCTCCCGACTCAAACACCTACGTCTCGAGCTCAAAAAGAGCAACAGATAGTACCTCGACGGACGTAATAATTTACATCAATAATTTAAAAATCACAGTATCAATACTTTTCACCCTTCAGAAAGAGGGAGAGAGAGAGAGAGAGTCCATAAATGAGAACGAGAAGTTGTTCTTTCCGAAATGCAAGATGTGGAGCAGTTATTGGCATGGAGGACAACGGGTGAGAGGGTTGGGGGCCGGGGGTCCGGTGTTTAAAAGGCAAAGGAGAGACCGGGACAAACCGGGAGGTGATGACACCGTGCCCCCTTGAGTGCACAAGAGATTTAAAAAATAAAATTCACAACATTTCGCCTTAAAAAGAAAAACTGTGCTGCAATCTCAAACCCCTCAGATTAGATTCTTCTTTTAAATAGAATAATAATATTTACTATAGACTCTGTGAGCGCAGCGTCGTGAACGGTAATAAATTAGGTTTATGCGATTATTTGTTGTGGCTTTTGTTTTCTCACAGACATTGCAGTCATTCTTGCGAAAGCTCAGCGGTCCCTTGGGTGCGGTCAGACCAGGTGCAGGTGAACCAGACGCAGTCACACCAGGTTGTACTCCTTCAGGTTGAGCTGCAGGATGGTGTCCTTGACGGCGGCGAAGACGAAGCGGATGTTCTCGGTGTCCGTGGCGCAGGTGAAGTGGGAGTAGATTATTTTGTCACTGTCCGGATTCAGGTCCACAAACATTTTTAAAATGAACTCCCTGCCAGCCTGGGCATCTCTCTGGGGCCCTGAAATGAGAGAGATTTCACTGTGAATTCACTATGATTTCACAATCAGCACATGTGCGTGTGTGTGTGTGTGTGTGTTTGTGTGTGTGTCTGCCTGAGTTTGTTTGTGTGTATACATGTATATGTGTTTTGTGTCTGTGTGTATGACTGTGTTTGTTCATATACATGCGTGTGAGTGAGTGAGTGAGTGAGTGAGTGAGTGAGTGAGTGAGTGAGTGAGTGAGTGAGTGTGTGAGTGAGTGAGTGAGTGTGTGTGTGAGAGTGAGTGTGTCCTACCGTCATATTCAGGGAAATAGTCCACCAGGTGAGAGTGCATTATCTTCTCCTCCAGAAGGTCTTTCTTATTTAAAAACAGGATGACGGAGGAATTCTGAAACCAGGGGTACGTGATTATCGTCCTGAACAGCGCTTTACTTTCCTCCATCCGATTCTGCAGGACACAAAAACACACAAGTTCCTCCAGGTTACTTCTCACAAAAGATGGCAGAGTGCTTCACTCAAACAAAAGAAAACACGTACATTTCATAATTACAATGATAACAGGCCACTCTAGGCTTGTCACTTTTGTACACGTTATAGAGTATCCAGCTCTGCGTCAGGTCTGGAACACTTTAACACTGTCACATGAGGTTTATTCTAGAACATGCCGGAATACTCTAGTTTATTCTAATTGATGACATCATAAAGGGCTGCTAACGGCTTCCTCAAAGAACTGAATTCCAGAATAGAACACTGTGAATTAGAACTAGAACTCTCAAAAAAAACCTCACTCCTCAAAGGGTTAAATTGACCTGAACAACAAAAGGGTCTCTGCCTCTGCTACATAACCTGAAAAGTTTGTCGATGCATAAGAAAGGTAAATCTGTAAAAATCAAAAAAACTTCCAGAAATGTACCTTACTTCCATTCTGCAGAGTGAAGTGAACTTAAAATATGTTCTTCAAAACACTTTATTAATACCTTTTACATTTAAAAAATCGTAATGATAGATGGTGGGGCTGGGGGAGGGGGGTTCACACGTCCTTCCAGCCTCCAGTGTGCTGATTCAGCAGGAATACCCCGATCCAAACGGAGCCTGTGACACATGCCTGAAGAATGCTCTTCCCAGCTCTGTGACCCCTGACCTCTGACCCTCGCTGGGTCCTCATATGTCTGGAATAACGACTTTATTCCCACAAACCAGAAGCTTTCATTACGTCCCCGATCTCCCCGTGGGCCGCCGGGTTTACCCGACGGCTGGGAACACAGAGCATGCTGGGAAACCCGGAGCCAAACCCAGCTGGACTACTCCTTTTAAGGAGGTTGTTGCCATGAGCCGCATTCAAAGCAACCGGGAGTTCATTTGCAACTATTTCCAACTGAAGGGAAAAGTCAGTCTGGAGCAGGGGGCGAAAGGACAGTCCTGCCGCGGGTCATTTCCCTGTTTTTAAATCAAGGGCGGAGGTGTGACCTTCGGTGGCAGCCTGACTGGGACCTCCGTCCACGAAAGACACTGCACGCACAGCAGTGGCGGCTCTGACTGTGGTCTGACGGAGGACAAATAACACAGGCCCGCCATAGAACACTGGGGCTGTACGGTTTTATGGAGAAACAAACCGTCAAAAAAGAACACACAAATAAATAAATAAATATCTAAATAAACACATTCAGATTTTTGTCTTGGGTGCATATATATTCTGCATACAAACATTTACATATTTGTCTGTGCATTCATTCATTGCTTTATTTTATTCATTTTTTATTTATTTATTTTTTACATGTATTTATTTATTTGGAAGATTTGATCCTTCATACAGTTGTAGTTATTCATAAATAGTATTATATAATATTACAGATTGTTTTGTTACTGTTACATGTAAACAGAAGTACTAAATGACAGGGTCCCAATAGGCCCAGCATCCCAGTTACCCACTAGTGTGTCACGCCCTGCCCCACCCCTATCATGCCCTGCCCCAATATGCCCTGCCCTACCTCATGGCCCGCCCCCTGACTCACCTCGTTGTCAGATTCGACCAGAACCTGATCGTATTCGCTGAGTGCGACGAGGAACATGATGGAGGTCACGTTCTCAAAGCAGTGGATCCACTTCCTCCTCTCTGACCTCTGACCCCCCACGTCCACCATCCTAAAGGCGGGAGGGGAAAACGATGAGCCGTGCGGAGATCACACACACAGGGTCGAGACAGAGGCGCAACACACCGGCGCGTGGAAGGCCGCGGTCACTCACCTGAAGATGACGCTCTGCAGGTCAAAGGGGTACTCTATGATCCCCGTGGTGGGCACTCGGACCCGCAGGACGTCCTGCTGGGTGGGCAGGTAGGAGGGCTCTGAGATTCGGTCCAGGGCGTTCAGGTAGCTGTGGAGACACCACACAAAAACACAGACAGGTGACCACCTGGGTGACATCATAACTCCTGTGTGTGTGTGTGTGTGTGGGGGGACCCTGCAGTCGTGGGCTCTCTGGCCTCTCTCTGACATGATTCTCTGACCAGCTGATAGGCTTCAGTCACTGGAGCCCTCTGGCCTTTCAGAACAAACGCACCTCCTGCGCTGTTCCACAGAGCCCGTAAAACTACACACGGGTTCTGCGTCAGGCTCTGTTCCTCTCTGAGTTCAGGAGAGACCATTTATCATTAACAATCCAGCTCGGCTCTGACCCCACCTGCACTTGGACTGACTGGGTTGTTTTTTTGAACTCGTGTCTTGAAGCATCAAGCTAGTGTCTGTGATGCTTGGCTTGGCTGCTTTAGCTGCTTAAGGTGACTGCATGTTGCTATAAATAAATCATTTTTTTAATGAATAAACAGTAATAAAATATTAATCGCTCACACCGCCCTGCTCTTGGTCGTTGCCGCACGCCGGGCCCTTTCGACAAAGGGGGCGGGGCTTGCCACGACCGACCCGTAATCCCCAGGCCGAAGGGGCACCAGAGTCGCGAGAGGCAAATCTGGCTCCAAACAAACGAGGTTCAGGCAAAATCTTTCCGTCTCATTTGATTAAGACTTAATCTGCCTCCACCCGCCAGCGCCATCCAAGGACACACCCACATCAGGAGGCGGGGCTGTCCAAAACACCATGGTAACCAGTCAAAACTCCCATCACCTGATTTTTCCACTTTCAAAAAGTCCCAAGGACGGGTGTGGTGGTGACCCCATGAAGATCTCCCCTTTTTCTCTTTTTTTAAGACAAGTAAAACTGAAAATGCACATCAAATATAGTTTTTGGTGAGGGAGTCAAGTCAAAAATAATGTGGGGGGAAGTTTGGGTGTTGACCACTCACTATTTTGTGGAGTCTGAGAGCTGGTATTCCCTCCTCCTGTCGTAACATTCCTGAATCCCAGGGTCGTTCCATAGGCTCTTGATGGCGTCTACGTAGGGGTTCTCAAATGTGGAGACCTTCTCGACGTCTATCTCGCGCACGACGTTGGCGTTGCCCTGAGAAATGGGAAAACGGAAAAACATCCCAGAGTCATTATATCTTTATTTATCAATAACACATGGTAATCAGTATTAATTGTAGTTGAGTCACTGCACCATGCCACCAATTTACAGCTAATGTTCATCTGCAGTCCCTTGACAGGAGAAAACACTGATACGGTGATTGAAAAAAGACTCAATAAAAGCATGAAATAAATGACATTAGGCAAGCCGGCACAGTCGTCAAGCTATTGGCTGCACAACAGCAACCACCACACAGCAGCAGGGCGGGAGGCAGCTCTTGAACTGCATCTCTGCTTCTTCACATTCAGTACTGAGATCCTCCGAGACCCTCAACAGGCCCTTACCAGCTGACTCCAGGTCACGTGAAATCACTTCCTGTAACAATTCATGAAACATTAAGTCTGTTTAAAAGAGCAATGGACAATGGTGGTGATCATGAAACCGACAATTGAACGTAACACACTGTACATGCAGTAAGCCAGTGTTCCTGCATGTACAGGGGGCAGAAAACACGGAAACACCAAAATGAAAAAGTATTCTGAAGTAACTACATTGCAATGAAAGAGGAGTCTACACGTGTTTCATATTAATGTCAATACTAGTGACGTTTTAAAATCAACGCTTTAAAATGCACGTTTCTAAAGCAACAAGAGAGATTAAACAGATTTTCAAAGAGGTCAAATAGTTGTTGTCAGAATTGCAGGTGCGTCAGTGACAGAAACAGCAAAATTATGTAACGTGTCAAGAGGAACAGTGTCGAGGCAGTGGTCGCAAGTCGAAGCTTACCGACAGGGATAGATGGACATTTAACAGGCTAGTTGCTAAAAACCACAAAACAACAGCCTCAAAAATTACCACAGAACTGAATCTACTCCTCCGTGACCCAGTCTCAATAAAAACTGTGCGTTGTGAGCTTCACAAAGCTTGTATTTATGGTAGGGCTGCCATTCGGAAACCGCTTGTAACCAAGGCCAATGTGCAACAATGCATAACCTGGTGTAATGAGCACAAAACCTGGACTTCTGGCAGTGGAAGAAAGCAATATGGTCTGATGAGTCATCTTTCCTACATCTGGATGGGTTAATGTTTGGAGAAAGCCAAAGGAACCGTCCAACCCACATTGCCTGTTCCCAACTGTTAAACACGTGGTGGATCTGTTTTGGTGTGGGTAGCTATTTCATGGGAGTCATTGGGTCTGATTATTGCTCTGCATGGTAGAATTATGGCCAAGGAATACAAAGCCATTGTAGGTGACCAGGTGCACCCTATGATGCAAACATTGTTTCCCCAAGATGTTCCCATATTCCAAGATGATAACGCCCCCATACACACTGCTGAATGGATTCAAGAGTGGTTTCATGAACACCAGGGTGAAGTCAAACACCTTTCATGGCCTCCCCAATCGCCAGATTTGGTGTTTATCCTATTCTTAAAGTGTGGTTTAGTGTGGTTAGTTATTTTATCCTTGCTTCTCAACGGTGGTATTTTGTTTTACATTTTAAGCATTTTTTTTAAGCAGTTTTATGTTGTGTTAAAAATGTCACAAAAATATTTTATTAAAAAGGCAAAGAGTGTAGTTTGTCCGTTTTTTTAATAAAAGGAGTGACAAGGTGAAACTATCATTATGTCAAAAGCAGGTCACGGTGAGAGTTTAACTGTCGTGGTTCTCTAAAAGGCGTCCGTGTTGAGCTTTTCTCACTCTTAAGCTGCGAGTTCAGAGCCACGCTGCACCTTATAAGGCATAAACGGCCACATAATCAGAGGTGCTCCGTGCAGCTGGATTACTGGGGCAGTGTGCCCCCTGCTGGACAAATACATACTGCACCAGAAGGCTGACCGGGCTCACTCCCTACTACAAGTGTGTGTGTGCGCGTAGGTGTGTGTCTGTGTGCGTAGGCGTGCGTGTTAGAAATGGCTGTATCGAGGGCTGCTTCCTCTAGTCTAGGCCAAAAAGGGAAAAGGACCACCTGACGATATCCACCAACACTCCATAGCTTGAGAAACACATAAAAACACATCTGCGATCCACATTTCCAGATCTAAAGGGGGAGAGCTGGACCGAAGCCCGTTGAAGCGCTTCTGATCTGTGAAAATACAGCAGGTCCTGTCAGATGAAAATGGGCGGGGTGCCGCCCGATCCCATCAGTGTTCACACCTCTTGCCATGTCTGTTTCCCACAGCAAGCCTACTGGACCGACACCAAAAGCTCTGCTCCTGAGCCATTTTAAACCGAGCGAAAAGCAAAGGGCTCGCTCTTTCAGCGAGCAACGCTACTCCCCTGGAATGACCAATCAGCATCACTCCATTTTGGCCTACACAATGAGGCCGTCACCGACCATAAACCGCACACTGATAGTCATAGAGACATTTTTATACATGACTCAAAGTGATCAGAGAGGAAGACAGACCGAGAGCGAGAGAGAGACAGACAGACAGAGTGAGCGAGAGAGAGAGAGAGAGAGAGAGAGAGAGAGAGAGAGAGAGAGAGAGAGAGAGAGAGAGAGAGAGAGAGAGAGAGAGAGAGAGAGAGAGAGAGAGAGAGAGAGAGAAAGCCCTTTTTCCAGCAGGGTTTTGTATTTCTCCTTTCTCTGTGGCAGGTAGCAGAGCCGGGGACGAGTGTCGGATTCCCGCCTTAAGAGGACGCCGTCCTCGACGCTCGATCACGCATGTGAAACTTGACGCGCATCACAAACCCCATAACCAAAACCTATATCAAATACTCTCCAACAAATGCTAAAAGGGTCACAAATGACACCAGCCATCTGGCTGTACACCTTCATAACATTAGAGAAGCACAGCAGTCAGCGCTACAGCAGTTACTGATACTGTGGTAAAGGATTCAGTTCACACACGGCAAAACAGATGATCAGTCAATTACCAAACAACTTTAAATACGTGAGTGTGGGCTGGCGGATAGCGTACGGGTGTCTCCAGAAAGGGGGTCGGTGAGTTCCGTTTCGAAGGAGACGGATCATCGCCGGCCTCGGAGAGTAGCTTGCCCCGTAGAGACAGGCAGCAAGTTTGTGGAGGAGGGATATCATATGTGTACAACAGTGGACAAAACCAACACTTAGTTTGGAAAATGTGGTCAATGTCGTTCTGTGGTAATTTCTAGACATTTCTTTACAAATTGGTCCTTTTTCCTGCGGGTCATGACGTCATAACTCGGGTCATTTGATTACACCAATGAACATTTGTCTACATACTGAAGGTTCCCTCTCATCCCGTCCTGTTTTGTCCATCAATCAGACTAGACATTATTTATTTATTAAAATATCATTACCACGCTCATCCAATAGGATGCTGTTATTTCCCAGGTGAAAATAGGCTTATGAAAGAGCTGTTTTTAAAAATATTTACTGATGAATTTGATTGCCCCCAAAAAAAGACGGTAGTTCCATTGATACAAAAACATTATTGACAAGAGAAATCAGTTGAATTTAAACCAATGGGAGTGCTCCATTAAAGCTGTCTCCGTTTGACTGAGGCAGTGATTAAATTGGATGAAGACAGAAACGAGCGAAAGTACGAGACCAGTCCTAGAGACGTGAAACATTCCGGCTTCGCTGAATCAAGCTGATGGATCATCCAGGACAGACATATTACATCTACCCACACGGTCCCAATGGGTCCTGAGTCTGAGAAGAACAACATTAATGCTCCGGAACAGCAGGATTGATTCTTAAGTAGACAAATACAGTTACCCCTAATTCAGAGACGTTAATCAAACCCTCAACGGGGATCGGATTTCTGCGAGTAACTTTTGTTTTGTGTTGTGTTTTAAAACAGGGTTTTACTGAATCAAGTCCACCGTCTCTTATTCCTTCTCCTGTGTCTAAATATCACAAACACAAAGGAAGTAGAGGCAGACTGAGAACTTGGGAGTACAACACAGTGAAATATAATACAGTACAATACAATACAAGCTCTTATATATACAATGCAATACAAGTTCTTCATGCGAGCACCCCAGGGCACTCAAATTCAGATAAAGAATCAGAATGAGCTTAAAGTCCAAACTAAGAGTAACTGACACATACAGTGGGCATAGCTCAGCACAGCAATGTACAGTGTTCTTGGTAGAGCTTAATTATGCCCCCACTGCCACCACTCACCCCTGTAAGTCGCCAAATTATCCTTATGCCCACATCATTGGGTCCCTGTGGTTTTCACTGCAACCAGGGTTAGATCCTGACTGGCGGGAAGCCCTGCTCAGGGGCAGTGATTGGCTGTCCACCCCTAGGGAGAGGGGGGAGGGAAGCCGACATAAGCTCGCCGCATGCACAGAAAGCTGCTCTGGACGTATCGGAATCACAGTCGGCGCCTGGGCGACTTCTGTCTCTGGCGGTTCACCGTCCCTGCCACCGCCGGTCCCAGAGAAGTCCTGCAGGCAACGGGTTTGTGGGGAGGGGGACACTTACCCAATAGAGGGTAAAATTGGCCACCAAACTGGAAGAAAAAAACTAACAAAAAAAAAACTGAACACTCAGTTTCCCACTAGCAGAAATTACCAATAGATTACCAACATTTGTGATGTCATAAGTATCACTCCAAGCACAGAGCTGGTAGTTCCCCTACCACCCGTAAAAGTGCTGGCCTATTTCTGTTTCCTATCTGTGCTCACCGAGATATTACTTTCTACATCCCACCATCTTCCATGAGTTCAGTTTGATCACCTTTTACCAGATCATTTTCCAGTTTTTCCAAAATTGGCTCAATAGTTGTTGTTTTTTCCTGGTTTATTCATTCCCTCTGGAAAATGTGAAGGGCTATGTGACAACCTGTTTGTAAATGGCGCTGCTCAAAACAATTATTGATTGATAATTATTGATTGATTGATTGATTGATGTGCATGGCATGTACAAATCTTGATTTTTTTTCAGTTTACAGGTGCAATTTAATTTTGTTTCCCCTTCAGAGAGAGGAGGCCACGCTGTGTAAAATAATCCGCCCTCTGCGGCAATACTTGGCGAGCGCTCGTTGCGTCACCCTCCCCGCCACGGGCGTAGTTAAGTCCCCAGAGCCTGGCATGCTGTTTTGGGATGAATGGGATCCCGTGGTGGCGGTAATGCCCTTCTGTCCCGGTCACGTGACCAAAATGTGTAAACACTTATTCGGCTCCTCACTAAACGGACACGGGTGTGTGTGTATGTGTGTGGGGGGGGAGGGTGCGCTGCTCCAAAGCCATTTCATTCACAGAGAGGAGACAGACTCCCTAAAAACCTGGCAATGCTTGGGAGAGAAGGACGGGGGAGATTATGTCGTCACTCATGAATGGACCGATCTCAGACGCATGTCCCGATTGGTTCCCCTGGCAGCGCAGCTGAGAATATTCCAGGAATGACAGAAATGGGCACGCTCGGACACCATATACGGCAATGCTTCCTGCACCGCACTCTAATCTCATCTTTAGCGTCCACAGCGTTGCACTCCGCGCGTTATCCGCCTCTGCGTACAGTTGGATAATTCGTTCGTTTCCTTTCAGATTGGCATGGTCACTGCTGCTCCATAACTGGCAAAACAATTATTGACAGCATCGAGACAATATGCAGCGACAGCTCTGTGTTTGAAACTGCAGTCGGCAAGTTGCTGTTGTTGGAGTGACATCAGCTACGGGATTTGGGAATGTGGCCCGTCCTGCAGCTGGACTGCAGAGTCTCTGCTGAGTGGATGAGACAGATGCGCCGTTTTAAGGGGGCGCATATTTGCACCCCATCTTCCTTCACGCAGCACAAATAAGCTCTCTGCTATAGCTTTCCCCCTGAGCGATCGTTCATAACCAATCAGTTATGACCGGGTCAGAATATTTAGTGGACTGAGCCAGTCCTATTTCCCCCATTATGCCTTTTGAAGCAAACAAGGAGCAATGATATTTCCAGGGTTTCTACAGCGCCATCTACCCATAGGTGTGCAGTACAATTTCTGTGTCTATCAAAGTCAACGAGAAAGTAGGAGACTTTAGCATTAAATCTCTACCTCTATTTTAAAGATACGGAATGTAATTAACGCAAATAATGTCTATAACATCTCGTAGAACACACTTTTCCATTTTGTTGTTCTGGTTCTCATTCGCTTCAATTAGGACTGGGTAAAGATGAACTCACCAGAACTGCCACAGCGGTTGGCAAAAATCTGCCATATCATTGGTCGAAACTGGTCTGCTGACTTCCATGGGAAAACTTATTCTGATGTCAATCACTTCATGCGTTAGTTAATTGACGGGACTCTCCCATTTTCCAATCTATCTACTTCATTTTCTGATGCATTGAACTGATTGAACTTAGGACATTAGGACACTAAACTATAAATCAACAATTTACAGATTCCAGCATTTTAATGAAATCAAAACATCTTACGTGGCTTACTTGGCTTTTCACTTGTAGGCATTTTCAAATCAATTTATTTATATTTTTTATATCAGGTGTTTTGAGCATATCTGGTGTCCCCCCAATATATATGGTAATTTCGGCCTTGGTGTGGACCGTCCGAGACCATTCCTTTCTTTAAAACCATTCACCTACTATGAAGCTGTAGCCCACTGTAAAGGCTAATGGCAGGAGAGTGAACAATGATGTAATGACACAACACCACAGGGTGTTAATTCATGAGCAGAGATTCAACCCACAGGGATACATGACAAAAAGCAATCATGCATTTCTGAAGAGCTTTTGAACTTGAAACTTGAAAAGTAATTTGTTTGTCATTTTATTCATTGTTATTTGTCATTTCGTATTTATTTCTCCATTCAAAATCTGTCTTGATTCAGTCTTGTTCTTCCCATTAACTTTACAGGGAACAAAAAAATGAGGGCAGAAATCCAGGCATGCTTCACTCAAAATCTCATAGCGCTGCCCCTTGGGCGTAACGTCCCCTGCAAGTCAGCTCCATCCAGCAACTCAATAATTCATTGGCTGTTAGCAGAGGGCTCTCCTAATGCCAGTGGCCGGGTCACTTTCGCAGGATCAATACCGGAAAGGAGGAAATGCAATCAGAGAGCCGCGCCAAACAGACCTTGCATCGCTGGGCGGAAGTTCTACGGCCGACTGTTTACCATGCTTGGCCGCCACCACCACTGCTCACCCACGCGTACCAAGCCCAGAGAACACACCTGCATATTTCCCATCGTTCTTACTTTCATACTTTAGTGCATAATTTAGCTTTTTAAATTTCATTTTCTCTTGCTCTAGCTGTGAGTATTCTTGCCATTTTAAATGCACTCATTGTAAGTCGCTCTGGAGGAGAGCGTCTGCTAAAATGCCTGGAATGTAAATGTAAAATGTAATGTAGTGTGTTTCATCTGCGGCAGGACTCTCTCCCCCTCCCTGCCACTACTGTGATAATCACCCACCCTGCCATTACTGTGATAATCACCCACCCTGGCATTACTGTGATAATCACCCACCCACCCTGCCATTACTGTGATAATCACCCACCCACCCTGCCATTACTGTGATAATCACCCACCCTGCCATTACTGTGATAATCACCCACCCACCCACCCACCCTGCCATTACTGTGATAATCACCCACCCACCCACCCTGCCATTACTGTGATAATCACCCACCCACCCTGTCATTACTGTGATAATCACCCACCCTGCCATTACTGTGATAATCACCCACCCACCCTGTCATTACTGTGATAATCACCCACCCACCCTGTCATTACTGTGATAATCACCCACCCACCCTGCCATTACTGTGATAATCACCCACCCTGCCATTACGGTGATAATCACCCACCCACCCTGCCACTACTGTGATAATCACCCACCCTGCCATTACTGTGATAACTACCCACCCACCCTGCCATTACAGTGGTAATCACCCAACCACCCTGCCATTACTGTGATAATCACACAGCAGAATAGTGGTGGGGCCCTATATGTCAATAATAATGCCCATCAGCAAATCATGGAGCTATAAATGTCCATAAAAAGTAATATTGTGAACACATATCTCATGAATAAGTAACAGAGACCTATAGACAAAGAGCTGAGTTTGCAAGACTCGCCCAAACCCAGGCAAGTTTGTGGCTTTTTCTCATGTGGAACACCTGTAACCACACATGTGGACCTACACCTGTGACCATGCTGACAAAAGACATGACCCGTTTCATATAAAGCGGTTTCTCTCCTCACAGAAATAACCAGTCTTGTTTCCCCTCTGCGCTGTCAGTCTGTCAGCCATTTTGCAGTGAGCCACACTTCTTGTACTACTGAGAACAGCTGGTACCCTGATTGGCAGTAACAGTGGACACATGCACACTGAGGGCATGCGCACCTCCAGGAAGAAGGGGGAGGAGCCAATCCACACACTCCCTGCAGGAAGCGGTTAACAGGACGTGACAAAAAGGAAGTGATTAGGCACATCTGTTCCACAGCAGATACTGTATCACTGTCCTGGCTTCCTGTAACTACAGCAGAAACTACAGACTGCCCCCCCCCCCATTTATGATCTGCCACTCACTGCCCCCACACAGCCCTCCCCAGGACACAGAGACACGCGACACAAGGCCCAGCCCACGCAGGTGTCATGGCAACCCCTGCCCACCCCCTGCACAAACACGTGGCTTCTAAGTGCCCCAATGTGCCAACGGATCTTTATGATATCTCTTTATGAGTTTTTTTTTTATATGTAAACTTCACCATTTTATAATGCGTTCAATGAAAGGGACCACAAGTGGAAAGTATTTAAAGTTGCCATTTATAGGGGATGCTGAAGGGGCAGGCGTTTACCTTGTTGTGTTGGTATTTGTAGGGGATGTTGAGAGTCTCCATCGCCCGGATCATGGACTGCATGGCGGTGAAGATGTTCTGGAAGACCAGCCTGATGAAGCCGCGTTTATCCTCCTCCGTGTATCCTGAGCCGTGGATGATTCGCATCTGTTTGATGAAGGTGCTCTTCCCGCTCTCTCCAGTACCTGGGAGCACAGAACACACAACCCAGGGGTCAGGGACTGGGAGCCAAGGCCTCTCTGGTAGCTAGCTCAAGAGGGCGGGGGGGCAGCAGGAAAACAGAGAGGTGTTCCTCTCAAAGGATTCTGGGTAAAGTGGTGTGTGTGTTTGTGTGCTTGTGTGTGTGTGTGTGTGTGTGTGTGTGTGTGTGTGTGTGTGTGTGTGTGTGTGTGTGCACACCAATTCACAGAACAGCCCAGCGACACACAGCACTGCACAGCACAAAACATTCTGAGATCCTGTTTAAATTAAATTGAACAATGGTGGGAATCTAATTTAGCTTGTGTGCCAAACAACTTGTTGGGCGAATGGACCTAGTTTGAGTGCTAATATATCCACCACTCCAATAAAGGCATGGGCCTCACTTTCTCTGCCCAAGAGCCGATCTGGGTTCAGCTTACAGATCCTAAATTCTGCCTTCCAAACATTTGTATGCAGAGGATAATGATCCAGGATCAGTGGTGTTCTGCAGGAAGGTATCACAAAGGCCAGAATAAGGGGGTGTTCTACAGGGAAAGGAGAATTGTACCCATATCACATTATTTTTATATGTTATCTATAGCCTGTATTGTAGTACAAATGTAATGGAATATTAAAAATGTTTCAGATGTAATCATTTCAAGCTAAATTTTATCAGATAAGACTAAAATACAAAAATCTAAAATTTTGACACCTATGTTTTTCAGAAAAAAATGTATTTTACTCAATAAAAATAAAATAAAAATTATAATAATTGTGTTAGAATTAAAGTATATCGTTTTCCCATATGTTTGCGCATAACATATAGCTCATTACCTGTGTTGTTTATACACACAGTCCCTTTTTTCATTTTGATGCCATCCCTCAGACTGTGTTCAGTGTTCGAGCCGTTTCTTGCACCACTTCCTGTCTGTTCACCCCGCTGCCCTACTGTGATGCGCCACCAAGAATACCATCTCCATGGCAACCGGTATTACTCCAGTGAGCCAAGGAGCCGAGTGGAAGGAATTCATAAAACTCTGCCTCTCTCCCTCTGTCTCACTCTCTCTCTCCCTCGGACTCTCCCTCTCCCTTTCTCTCTCTCTGGAAAAAAAGAACAGATTTTTCTGAACACTTAAAACTGCTTGAAAATCCCCACATGTAATGGATAACCTGCTGGGCACAGTTAGCTCTAGTATTTCTGTGGAAGGGCCAGTTACCCAGTACTAACAGCCTCTTCTGTGGAAACCTATACCCATATAAACCTCACACACTCACCACTGCATTATGATGTGAGCAACTGGCAGAGGAGAGCAATAATAAGTGAAATATGAAGACGTTTGTCCCAGTGTCTGCTCTTATGAAGCAGCTGTCCAGCAGGGAGAGCTCAGATCTACAGCATCCATCTGTGTATGACATCATACATTACATACATTCCATTTGTGGACATTCCGTTTCCGTTTGTAAATGACATCATCTCCAAGCTCCAGGGGCTTTCTGAGTACTGAGAATGAGGTTCTGCTTTTGAAGCATGCCCATGTACCTATAGGTGACCTGCCCCAGTCTATAAGCACACACACACACACACACACACACAACATAAACATGCCCACTCACCAAACACACACATAAACAAACACAAACAAGTACCACTGACTGACTGATTAACTGATTGATTGATTGATTGATCAACGCCAACATGTGACGATGTGATGATTCCTGCATAGCACGAAGAAGATCAGAAGAGAGTGAAGTTCAGCCACGGCAGCGATACAGCCTGCCCAGAGATACACTGCTGGAGGGCTCAGGTGTCACCCTTCCCCAAATCACCTGCTCCGGCCAGCAGCGCTCAGACAGCCAGAGTGGCACACCAGCCGCGCTGCAGAAAGCTGGAGTGAAAGTCAGACAGCGGGCCGGGAGAATTACAGCACAGCTTCCCCTCACCCGAACCCAACATCGCTAAACGCTTAGGTAATGCTAACCAGAGGAAGTCCGTTCAATTAAATACAAACTGGAGGGAACGGAAGGCAGTGGGATCGTGCATTTACAACATCATTATGGGATTCGTGTTACACCTTTCAGGCTGTGCTGAGTGCAAGGGCATCTCAGTTTAATATCAGCAACTTGCAGAGTGCACTCAGCACACTAACCATAATGAAAGTCTTGGAGACACTAACAGGATGCCCTGGTCACTCAATCGTCCCCCCTCTCTCTCTCTCTCTCACTCACTCTCTCTCGCTCTGTCAGTAGGCAGCTCCAGCTCCTGCTCTAGTTAATGGCCTCTGTGTGACTCTGTCCCTTGGACAGAGAAGTTAATAATTATCTCTCATCGGCTGCCCTCCTTCTACATAGAATCGCACCAGCAGCCCACTCATGTGAGGGCTAGAATGTCTGTGTGTGTGTACAAGAGACTACGTATATGTGAGTGAGCATTTGTGTGTGTGAGTGTGTGTGTATAAGAGTGAGTATATGTGGGTGTGTACGAGAGACTAAGTATATGTGTGTGAGCATTTGTGTGTGAGAGAGTGTGTGTGTATGTGAGGGAGTGAGTGTGTATGTGTGTATAAGAGAGTGAGGATATGTGTGTGAGCGTGTGTGTATATGAGAGACTGAGTATATGTGTGTGAGCGTTTGTGTGTGAGAGAGTGTGAGTGTGTGGGTATATGTGAGGGTGTGTGTGTGTATGAGAGAGTGAGTATATGTGTGTGAGCGTTTGTGTGTGAGTGTGTGTGTGTATGTGAGTGTGTGAGTGTGTGTGTATGAGAGAGTGAGTATATGTGTGTGAGCTTGTGTGTGTATAAAACTGAGTATATGTGTGTGAGTGTTTGTGTGTGTGTGGGTATATGTGAGGGTGTGAGTGTGTGCATGAGAGTGAGCATATGTGCATGAGTGAGTTTGTGTGTCAGTGTGTTTGTGTGTGTGTGTTTGCATGCACACATGTGTGAACACCACAAGCACTCAAAACTCAACCATTAATATACAGCATTCATCTCCCACAGCTAAGAGGAGGGGGAATTCTGTCTGTGTGTAAGAGCGCAGAGAGAGAGAGCAAACGGTTTAAACGAGTGAACCCACTCCAGCTCATTCCAACACAACAGCAGGCCTCTGACACACCAACACCTCTACTCTCTCCATCCCCCTTTTCCCAGCCACAGCGTTCCACACTTCCTCTTCCTGTGGATGGATGACACACCACCATCTCCCCCACGCTAAGGCTCTCTCCTACAATGCACCAGGGCAGCAGTGAGCAGGTGGTTGGACAGTTGCAGTTCTGGAGGGTTGCAGTGTCTGCTGGTGTCCCAATCTGCCACACAGATATGATTCCTGCCACTGGTGTCATTGTTTGCACAGGAAGTAACCTCGCTTGGAGTTGCAGGTGTAGGGAAGCTGCTAATTGAAAGTTTACCTAAACGAAACAGTAACTCTAATACACGCAGGAATAGAATTACCCATTCACGATGGAGCCCAGGGATCGAGCCGACTCTATCGTTCTACTCTATCATTTCAGCACAAGGGTTAAGGGCCTTGGCTATCAGCTTTCCCTTCCTCAAAATGTTACTCAGAGGTAGAACGGGTACTAGGCTTTCTCAAATGTTATTCACAGGTAGAGCGGGTGCTAAGCTTTCTCAAGTAATAGAGTACAAGTATGAGGCTGGCAGTGTAGTGTAATGGTTAGGGAGCTGGGTTTGTAACTCAGAGGTTGCAGGTTAAATTCCCAGGTGGGGCACTGCTGTTGTACCCTTGAGCAAGGTACTTAACCTGAATTGCTTCAGTAAAATATCCAGCTGTATAAATGGATTGTATGTAAAGAAATGTAAACTGTGTAAGTCGCTCTGGATAAGAGCGTCTGCTAAATGCCTAAAATGTAAAAATGTAAATGTAGGCTCTGCTGGCACTACAGTGAGGCGTGGCGTAAGGATGCACTGCAGTCACGGCACATCACTCCCATCAGCAGGTCTACCCATAACCACGCTTGTTTGCCCGTAACCGTGGTGATTCAAACCTCCGCTCTTCTTTCCCGCCACCTCTCTCTTGCTTCTCAGCTCGCTGTTTCTACAGCGCAGTGTTTTCAAGGCACTCTAGGGCTTGGTGCGTTTGTGCAGCGCAGCATTTTCGTAGTTGTCCAGGGCTCGTTGCGTAATGTTTACAGAGTGGCTGGGCGTGATCGTGTGACACTCTGCTATAAACTTCACTGGGACGTAAAGATCCACTCTGTTCCCAGTCTCTGGCCAGGTCTCTGAGCCCTGGGGCGGCTGTGTGTGCCGGATTTCACTCAGAGTGTAATTCATTCAGCACAAAAGAACAATGAAATATGTGAAATATGTCAACCCCACTATTCGCAAAAAATCTATGATGTCAGAGTGAGGCTTCACGGACCCCAAAATGGTAGGAGTTGCATCCCTAGGACAACGCAGTCCACAGAGAGCAAACATGACCATGGAGAATGGACCAATCAGACACCTTCTGGCTGGCTCTGAACGTACTTGCGAGCGTGCAAGGTTTAAGCTCACTGTGTGATATCAGGAACATCCTTCACCCACAGATCCGTGCCACTTCCCCGATGACACATACAGAGCACATGCTCTGTTTTCTATTGGCTGCTGCTGTGCACCCCAGGAAAAGGTCCACCTTCCACTCGGTGCAATAAGCAAATCCACAGCACTGCTAGAAACTATTCTGTTCTGTTCTATGCTTGCGCTTCAAATTACCCTACAGATTTCTCTTCCTCACAGCCTGTAAACCCCTCCATCTTCCCTATCTCTCTCTGTGAGCGTGGTATTCCTCCATATTGCTCTCTCTCATTACCCATGGTATTACTCTTCCCATGTCCATCCTCTGAGCAATGCTCATGGTGGCTCAGGACTCTCTCTTCACCTTTTTCACTTTCTCTGTTGCAGACTCCGCAGAGACGAGACACGGAGCAGATAATCACAAAGGAAAAACCCAACACAATGCCCGCAGTGCAATGCAATGCTAGGTAATGGCACAGCCGATTGTGCTGGCCTGTTTCGTCCAATGTGTTGCGTTAATTGATCGACCCACCATTTTCCAGAATTTCTGCTTGATCACCTTTTAAAGGGTCAGGGAATACATTTCCCAGTTCTTCCTAAATTGGCTTAATTTGGGTTTTTCAATCCCTCTTAAAAATGTCCATTGTGAAGTGCTCTGTGACCACCTGTTTGTAAAGGGCATTATACAGAAGATTGACTGATTGATTGGAGTACCAGACAGTTTCACTGGTGGAGGGTAGGGGAGCCATTTTTACAAACATACAGCCTCATCTTCCCATAATGCACATCAACCCCCCCCTGGACAGTTGGGCCCCCCCCCAACCGTCCAGCATGGCCCCACCCAACACAGCCTTGCCAAATCACTGCCAGAACAGAGCACCAACGCCATTACTGGAATGTCTTAAAAGGGCAGTGCACTCACAATGGACTGCGGCAACATCTACTCAGTGGAATGCTCTTTGCACACTAGTCACTTGAAACAGGTTTAAACAGACAGCAGTGAAACTGGTCCCAACCAGTTGCATAAATATGGTTCTGCTAATTCTGCAGCCCCAGGAGGAAGTGAGCTCAGTCTCTCAAATCCAGAGAGCTGCTGTGGCCGGGCTACTCAGAACCCTGAAATGACAAAGCACAGACAGCTGGAAGAACTGTGCACTGCAAGCAAACCTATGGTGCTTTTTGTCTAAACCATCCCCAAAAACCCACATGAAACCGCCCATATAAGAGGACTGGTGGTGCCCGGTTAGGAACCACTTCAGGTTCTTCAGAGGCTGTTATCTGGGGATTTTCTGCCTCAAACCGCTCCGGACTCCCTGTAGTGTGAACGGGGGAAAAGACCCCAACCAGCACCAACATTTGAACACAAACAAACCCAGACGCCACGTCTAGACGTTTAAAAACAGAGGGGGAGAATGGGTGAGACAAGCGTCACCGTGATGCCCGAGTCGATAATGAATAACTTTCTTCTTCAGAAAACCAAAATAGAAAATAAAATAACATTTGCATTTCTCTAGGACTGCCATAGAAAAACTTATTAAATTATTTGCATAGTGTGTGCACAATATAAAATTAAATATAAAAATAAAAACGGCCTGCTATGCCCTGCAGATAAACATACTCAAATGTAATAAAATAACTTCATTTAAAATGCAAACACTAAAAGCATAGTGCCACACTGCAGTGGGTTAAACTATATTGCTTAGATCAGGAATATGAAACAGTGGTAAATTAATACAATTGTGAAAACTGGTTCACCATAAGTTGCTTTGTGGCACCATTAGGGCACAATACATAGAACAGCTGGTGTATCAACTTCAGCTGAAAAATGAACTTACTGGACAGAAATGAAAGAAGCCCCTTGTGGTGGAGGATTTGTGAGTATATTTAAAATAGGTGGTAGAAACTCTAATAAAAAAATTAAAAAAAAAAAAAGCTCCCAGGGTGAACCATCTTAGGTGTTAAATCAATCTGCCAGGAGGCCTCTGTGTACCTGCAACCCAGGAAGCCTAAAGGTGTGTACTGTTTAGTTTTAAATATACATATGCCAATGTCAATGATTGATCAATGTCTATGTATTAATGCACATCTTGTAAGTTGCTCTGAATAAGAGTGTCTGCTAAATGCTTAAAATGTAAATGTAAATGTAATTCCAAGAGGCCTATGTGAACCTGCATCAGAGGCCTGGACATCAGCAGCAGAGCTAAGACCCAACAGCCTCCCTCTCCATGGCCTGGACCCATTCTTAAGATCCCTGCTCTCTGATATGGTTGGTAGTGAGTGACAGCCCCTGAGGTGGACTCCATCCTGCCGCCTGCCACTCAGAGACCATTGCGTGGGCTGTGTTTTAAGCCCAATGCAAGGTTCAACAACCCTGATAAAACACCAAGACAATGCTGCATTCATTGATGGTGAACTGGGAAATTGTAGAGGTCCACTTCCGCTAAATGCCAAGAACCATCACAGCTATTTATAACCATTTCTGTGGTAAAACTAAGATTGATCAAAATAAAAAAATCAGCATTAAAACATCTCCCTGCATTCAGATAGAATTTTGCAGCCGATTCAGGCTTCATCTACATATAAAAAAGCACTCAATATACATCCCGAAATACTAGACACAACAATTGTGTTGTGTTCAAAACCAAAATGGTAATTACCATTTAATATATAATATACAGGTACATGAAACAATACACTGATGCTCTCCCCCAATGGGGACACACACTCTGTAGCAAAAATTCAAGTGGAATTTTGTTTTTAAAAATGAAAAATTAGAATTATATTTTCTATAAGTCATACTTCTTCTGCTTGTGCACCAAGCACTAATTCGTATAATACGATTATCAATCCTGGATCAAATCGGTGTCTTGTTACACAGCCACAATCATGTAGGAAGTAAGTCACCATTACGTTGTAATCATCTCTCAGTTGAATATCAGACACGTGCATTGTGACCTACAATTAAGTGTAGCTTTGGAGCTGGGCGGCATTCAATAAGTGCGCAAGAGGCCATGGCTTTTGGCAAAGCTAACTAGAATTAATCGTTATCGTTCTCCTTGTTAACTTAAATCAGTAGTCCCTAACCTCGGTCTTGGGGGCCCACTGTGTGTGCTGGTTTTCGTTCCAACCATAATTGTAGCATGCCATGAACAATAAACGTCCCATGTTCACATCCCAGGACATCTAATCAGTCACTATTGCTCTCATTTTCTGTAATGCACTGTATGACACATGATTCCTTTACAAACAGGTTACATATTTTAATTGATTCAATTGTAGACAGGTGAAATCAGTGGGGCCTTATTTTTTAAAGTGAACAGCTGGTCACAGAAACCATTTGTGGAAAATGAAGAATTCAATGACAAAGCAATTGGCAACGAGCCAAACCTGCATTGTGTTAAAATAAGTCAAAGAAGAAAATGGTAGAACTTACACAGATGTTTTCAACAACCTTAATTGATCAAGAGACTAGCAGGAACAAAAGGGGACCACTGACTTAAATGACCAAAATAACCGCTGGCCTATCTCTGCCTCCAAAACTACATCCACGCCAGCTCTCTGAATTTTGGCGTCACAAACAGCAGCGCGCCTAACTGAAAATGTGTAACATTAATCTATAGGCTACTAATTCCAACCAGTCGGAAGATCACAGTGAACGCAATGTTTGCTATTCAATGCTACTTTGTTACAAGCTATGTGTACCGTCCGTGTTTCCAAAACAAGACTGAAACAATTTCAGAGGTAGCTACCATTATTTATTTTGGATTTTTCTCCGTCTTGGTAAACGCTGGCACTGTTTTCAGTAACATTGTCATGCATACAGAAATCAGCACGTGGATATTGGCAAACATTTGCCCCAGTTAGCGACCCCTGACTGGTGACAAATTAATGCTTCCATAACTGTAAGGCTTTCGCTGTTCAACGTGCACACGTATTTGTTTAAGCTTTGTTTAAAACAAACTAAATTGAACCTACACCCGATTCACATGGGGAAAGCAAAACATTCCTAAACATAGTGATATTCTTGGAAGTCCTAACGAAGATGTGTATACAAGCACAGAAATAACGTTCAAGATGGGTATTTATAAATAATGCAATGAATCCTTGCAAAGTAAACAGATTTCTGGCACAGTTTTTATACTCCGATTGCTACCAATAAAAGTCCAGACTTTGGCCTTTTCTGAGTGAAGGCGGAAACCACCTGCTAATTTCTACTTGTTGGGGGAGAGGCATAGCCATCAAGGGGGGAGAGGGTACAAATCTATATTTATTAACCGAATTAACAATGTAGCCCAAGTGTTGGCTAATCCCACACCGTGTTTTCCTTTAATCCACCGTATTTGCATGCAGCACTGTTTTGTTTAAATATCTAGTAATATCCCGCCGCTGCCCTTGGCTGGAAGTGATTTCGCCATGGCTTCACTGCACGCTCTTACCGAGAAGTAGGAGCTTGAGTTCCCGGCGAGCGTCCCTCTTATCCCGGCGGAGCTGCCTTTCGATCTCGTCGTTGATCCGCCTCGCCTCTTTCGCCTCCTCGCTAAGGCAACACGCCATGATGGACTCCAGGGTCATTCTTTCCCCCCCCAAAAAGGAAAAAAACGCTTCGCTATGTAGCTATCTATCGCCTTGTTCTTCCAAATATTTTCAGTATCAAAAGTAAGAGAAATTAAAAACAAAACGTTAAAATTCTTTGCCAGGCTTGGGAAGATGTACCTTGGTCCAGCTGCCGGAAAAAAACATGGACACGTTCGCAATTACAAGAGTGCATAGGTGGAAAACGAAAAATATGTATTTGTGTAATTGTGATCCTCCTCCCTCGTTTTGTTTCACTTTCTGGCAGTCAGCGGACAAAACAACTCTCGTAACACCCCCTCGATCCCGACCAAAATCTTAACAAACCTAATCAGCTTTTCCTTCTCAATTTGAGCAACAGATCCTTTTTAGCATTAGCCTCCGTAGCCTCCCTATGTGGTCCTGTTAAGGATTTTCATTCTTGCTCATTATTTTCTTAAAATCTTCTTTGCTTCATTTATTTACAATGGTCGAAAGTCCCGAAACCCCTTTCCCGCTTGTATATACGGACAAAAAATGCATAAATAAATGCTATGCTTTTTTCAATAGCTCGACTCCCGGGCGTGGTAAGGCAGAATATGGCGGACTTTCACTCCAATCCGCTAGACAGAAATACAGTTATCTCCAGCTGTAAAACCAAAGGGGAAAAAAATCTACCACCACCTCAGGTACGCCTCTCTGAGTGGTAACGACTGTTGGTCAGGACAGATCCGACGAGGACGATCTTGTGAAATTATCGCGTCAAGGAGTTTTTATTCAATACATTATTTTCCTTTATTTTCTGGCCCCATTCCCTCAATTTCCCGCATGTAATTTTATTATAGACACCATCCACCCCTGGCCAAGTGACGTTTGGAGCCGGGGAGGGGAGTAGCTATGACAGAGGAAAGGGAGCAGACGCCGTTCCAGAAAACCTGTGGATGACAAAACAAAAACACGACCCGACAGCTCCAGCTTTTGGACCAGGGGTTGAATAATTAATGTAAAGCGGTTGTGGTCTGGTGGGGTGGGGGAGGTAGTTTAATTTAACTAAGCTTTCCCTAATATCCGTGTGTGTTCAAACACAAATCACTCGTGGCTTTGGAATCTTTTGATTAGCTCCAATTCACTGAAACATGAGGGGAATTTGTGGAAACTGTTATAGGCTTATTGTACTACATTAACAACTCATAGCCTATGCATGTGTACATTCTTGGAGTAAATGGATAAATCGCTGGTTTATGATAATTTGGCACAATCAGGATTAATGTAATAAAATGTTACAAGTTTGGCAGGGAGGGCTAACAGGGACGCTTTCGAACGGGAACGGCATAACCGGCCTGAACTACAGCACAAACTATCAACGGCAAGAACCAGACTGCGATCGAAAGAACTGTTCTTTAAGAGGATTGACTGGTTGCAAAATTATGCCTCACCACAAAAGTAACTATTGCCCTAAAACCAGAACGCTGCTGGTTCAATGCCCCGGTTGGGTTTATTTACGCATTTCGCAGAATAGAAGCTCTTATCCAGATTCTTAGAGGTGCAGAGGTGTGTCATAAGAGAGGCTACAAATAAGGGCGTGTGTTCAGAACAGGAAGTAACATCGCAGTAAAGCACGGGCCATGCAGTGGCAATGGGTATACCGCCACACGAGCATATTGTGTGATACGCACACAATATGGGGGAATTTATAATTTCTTCGTTTGAACTGCCATGTTTATATAAAGTGAACAATTCTAATACGTATAAGGGTTATACTTGGCGGAATCTGTTTGGCATATCTTCAGCTGGATCGTACTGCAGACACTCCGTAATGCATCTCGGTCTTGTGAGGCTAGGGCAGACACTGCTGTCGTAGCAGTCCTCCGTCATTCGACTTCCTTCGATTCGTTACTGGGTTAGGGGTCGCTCGAAGGCCTGGTGCGTGTCGAGACCAGCCCGCAGCCCGCCACAGAAGTCGAACGCTGCTCCCGTGAATAGAACTGGAGGAGGGCTCGCTCGGACACAACCAGCAACCGCCTGACAGGCGCTCACCTGCTGTCTGTGTCTAAGCGATTAAAGGGCTCTGCAGCGGTGCAGTCCGCGTCTGATCTCACCTTCGATGCAGCGGTTGTGACTGAACCATAGCACCGAAGCAGCATTTATCTGTAAACCGACCGCCTCTGTGCTTGGATTATTATCTTTAGGGCATAAAAATGTTTTTGTAGTTGTGAAATTCCAAAGTTTTGTCTTTGAACTTGATTGTGCACTTTGTTCTGTGCTTGTCCTTTTGTCTGCCATATTACAAGTAGTAAATAAATGCAGTTTAACAGATAAACTGCATGGAGTGTAATGGTGAGTCAGCCACTGAGAGATAAAATACAGCAACTGAGTGTGTCCCCAGGAGAGTGCATGGCAGTGGGTTGCTACCTGTAGCCCTGGGGTGTGGCTCTGTCAGGTGGCATGTTGGCCAGTGGCTCTCAGGCACAAATCTAAGGAACCATTGCTGCATTTGCATGCACCGTACGTTATTAAATCACTATTATTTTTATTTATAATTTACGAAGATGTGTGATCCGAGCCTGGAGCTCGCATCGCAGTGATGCCATCATCCCTCAAACGTGAGTGCTGTGAGGAATTCATAATGTGCAGCTGACTGGTGAAATTATGGCAGAGTTTGATTGGTGATTGAAATCACTCCGCTACGAGACTGATTCACACAGCAGAATCCAGCTACGCATGGTCTGGACTAAGGCTAGGCATCTCAGCTTTGACTGAGGGCTTTGGGGAAGTTTGGTTCTCTTATGGTTAAAGAGAGATGAATATGAGACTGTGTGTACATTAGCGGGAGGTCATATGAGGCCCATTTTTGGTGCTGTTCTTTCCTTCTCTTGCCTCTGCGTGTGTTTGTTTAGGGAAACAAACACACACACAGACGCATGAACACACTCACAAAAATCACAAACACACAAGTAGCCTATAATCACACCTGCTTGTATAATGCAAATTAGAAGTAATGGGAATCCACAGGTGTGTTGTGATTGGAGGAACGTCCTGAGAATGTTTTGGTTTTTGCTCACGGCGGCCCACCGTTGGCACAGTTTCTCTGGAGAGACTTTTAATTTGACAATCGGTGCCTCAGGGGGCACCCCAACACTATGGAGACTGCCGTTAGTTTTTTGGACCCATTCTTCCAAATTATTGCACATTTTTTAATGAAGACAATTATACTAATTATTCATGATGACCAATGAAGAATTAGAAATGTTTTGGGAAGGGGTCTATGAAAAATCAAGTCACCAAGCAACACCTTTTCTCACTTTTTACATGAAACCGTCACAGGTCTATCCATGGGTCCAGTCATAGTCCTAGTCAAATGAAAAGTAACAATATTGCATTCAGAGGGGAGTTCCCTTACTCGCAGGACCCCAGCGCAGATAAGGGGGTCCGTTCAAGCTGTTGGCACCTTGGCAGGTGTGCACGTTTTTCGTGTGCGTGCTGCTCAGAGATCCTGACCCACTGCGCAGGTAAGCCCTGTAAAGTATCAATAGTAGATTTGACATCTGTACGGATGCTCAGATTCAGAGTTGATACAGTTCTCACTGGTTTTATGGTGAGTAAATGAAAAGTACCTTCAGATTCAGTTTGGTTTTTGTTGAATTTCTTCCTGGTGGCATAACAGTGACACAGAGACACACACCAGACCTGGATCAAATATATCTTTGAAATACTAATAAGTAACTAGTATGCACTTGTAAAAGTTAAAAACAGAAACATGTTACTTACCAAAACCTGAATATTGGAGAAAATGCACAGTGTCACAAATCTTCAGGAGTTTTACTGGTGTCTAAAGAGTTAAAGTTTCAAATACATATTTCAGCAAGGTCTGATGCATGCACACACACACTTTTGGGGAGTATTATGGTTTGCTGTAGCACTGTCAGGTGGATTGGTTCTTCAGCCATTGGTGGAATGTGACAGATGGATTTGTTTCATGGTTGCAGGGGCCCTGCTTGTCAATCAACAGCCTAAACTGTCAGTATATCCACAGGGTCAGTGCTGCCGTGGTTACACACCACTGCGCATCATTTAATATTGATTTGGGTCTCCTCTAATCCCATACTGTTTCTCTCTCCTCCTGTTCCCAATCTGTCTTTACCATACATTTATACCTCTCTTGAAATGACTGGAACCCGGACATATTGGTACACATCCTCAAAACTGAGAAGTTCCTTTGTCTTAGAGCGTACGGCCCAAAAATGTTGCGTGCAAGTGTGGAATTTCATTGACAACCCTTTTCCCCAATTTTCCTGTAAATGTTGAAATGACACATGCCATCACACACTTGTGTCCACTGGCGATTCTGGGAACTGAAGCTGCCATGTCACATAACCTGCCGGCCATTTTGGCTCTGGTCAAACTGCACTTCTGCCCTCTGCCACTGATGCTTGAAGCTCATTTGCTCAGGAGGCTCTGTGACCTTTGAACTTGAGGTTCAGTTGTGTTCTGGGGAATAATGAGAATGACATTTCCATCAGTGAATCGCCATGTCGAAATAAGGTGTTCGGTGCTACAATCCTCTGCTGGCTCTGGGTTTCTTCCCAAACTGACAAGCCTGCAATTAATTTAGCAGATGCTCTTATCCAGAGCGACTCACAACATAGGAGAACATATGTGCATCAACATGAGTTATATGAGCAACAGTGACCTAGATCTGGCTAACACCACTCCCAGACCAGTGAGTGTATGTGCAACAGACCTAAAGCACTACTGTAATTTAACTATGCAAATCCTAGAACCATGCTTCAAGATGTAAACACATACAGATACATCCAATACCATAAAATATAATAAATAGAACAACGGAATCGATAAATCACCTGAATTAATAAAGTAGCCAGTGCTGGGGGTGGGGTGAGAGGGGAGTCTGAAGAGATGAGTCTTAAGTCTGCTTCGGAAGATGACCAGTGATACTGTCCAGACCACCGTGGGAATTTCCTTCCACCACTGGGGGGCCAGAACAGACCGGCATTGCGGTCAGTAAGTGTGACCACGTAGGGAAAGGGCAGCCAGTCACCGCGAGATTGCAGAGCGACCTGATGTACAGTATGAAAGTTGATTAGGGGTATAACTGTTCCATTCGCTCCCTGTTGGCTAGCACCAAGTTTTCGAAACTTGATGTGTGCAATGAAGTGAGGCGAGCCATTAAATGGGCAGCACTGCAAGAAATGTTAAACTTAGATTATTTGACTGGAGTATTGAATACATCTAACTTAAGTGACCTATTTAAAGTAATGAATTTGTCGTTGAAAAAAATTGCAATCTGGCATCGGACCCTAGTGTATCGTCCCGGATTTTGTGTCTGGGGAACAAAATGGTCTTAAATGTATTCCAGTACTGGCGTTTGAAATTAACTGAACCTGAAAAGAGGTTTTGCAACAGGTAGTCCATCGTCCAGACTGCTGCTGTGCGCATTAAGAACTATATAATGCAACTGTGCTGATTTACAGACAGTGACTCCGAATTCTAGTGGAAAAAGACTGCTGAGAAAATCCCACAGGAAGCCTCAGAAACAAAATATACTTTTAGTAGCCTACTCTTTTACTGTTATTGTGTGGATTTAACCTGCCTTTCATAGTCTGATGGAGTCTCCAGGAGTAACACCAAATTCACAGTAAAAGGAAAATGTAATAACATGGCTCTAGGATTTGCTGTATTGAACAACTTGTAACGCTAAAGTCTTGTTATAAGTAGGCACTAATAATTATCGGAAACATCTGTCACATATAATGTGAGGTTGAACGTTTGCTTCTCGCTTCATCAAAGTGTGAGCAAATTTTGCTGTAAAATAATGTGCGCCGCTACAAGGGAGTCAACTTAGTTTCAAAAGTATTGGTCGAAAAGTGTATAAAGTACACAAAAACCCTCAAACAGCGCTCAATCAAAATGTGTAACGCTATATATGAATAATAATTTATCTCAATCAGAACAGAAGTTATAAAATAAGAAATGAGCTTCAGCCTCATCTATTTTATGTTTATAAAAGACACAAATGCTTTACCAAATTATGTTTTCCTAACATTGTACCAAACAAACTGTTAGTAGTATGGTTCTGTGAAAACATTAGGAAACACGAGGGTTGGGACACAAATATAGAGCCCGTTTAATCTCAACGAATACACATCTCTCTCCGCGAACCCCGCCTCCACGTAAAACAGTGCCAAAAGTTAAAATAAAATGACTGAGGGAGAAAAAACCTGGAGAGGAATCGATAGCAACATCAAAGAAACGTGCCCATTGCTTACAAACAGCAAACTAACTATTTCAGATATACTTTTAAATGTAAAGTTTGCAGCTTTATTTATTTTTTTGTTTACGATTCCAAAATGTTCATTTGCATTTATTTTATTAGAATTTTCTTAGTACATACCACTCCATATCACTTTAGCTTATAGTTATTATTTGTGCGTTGAAGACGTTAATTTGACAATTTTAAAAGGACACACCGAAATCCCTGACGGCGCACTGCTGCCACCTACCTCATCGGAGATTAAAATAACAATGAACCGTAGCTTGGATTAATTTATACAGTTCAGCAGTGTGCAAACGGCAACTACATTTTTTTAATGAAGCTACCCTATCATTTCAGTTAGTCCACGAATTGTCTGAAGTGAATGAATCATACAATCTGAATATTATGATAGCCTATTCAAAATGACGGCACCATTTCTGCTTAGAGCTAAAAAGTTAAGTCCCACAAATCGTGACCAAAATTGCCAAGCACATCCCTGGCCACGTTGATTTAATAGCCCAAAAAAACATTTCCCTGTTTACATTAACAGTCTCTCCTAAATCTCTCTAAACGCACAGGGAGTCCGGACGAGCTCTTCCTGATTCCGTACGGACGGTAGCCTGTGCTGTCCAGTCTCTCGCCGCTTGGGGGCGTGCATATAAACAGAGCAGGGAGGGCGAAGCATGTAGACGGCGCAAGGGCTGATGGGAGATTAGGGGTGGTCCTCAGTGGCCATTTTCAAAGCGCAGCGGCGCTGAGCTGATCGTAGATCAGCAAGTGAAAAAGGGCGGTTAGGGAACCAAGGAAACAGCAACGCCAGGTAAGATGTACACACATACACACCTGATAACCAAACGCCAAATGTATGCTATTGATATATATATATTTGCATTGTTAATTAAGCATAATAGTTATTCGTAAATCTAGCTTTACGTAAATGCATTTCCGTAGTAGCTAACATTAGCTCGCTATCTAAAGTGAAACTACTGTAATTAGACTAACGGTAGTTATGTTAGCTAACGTTAGCACGTTTTCCAATGATGTGATTTCGTTACTTAGGAAGTTAGTGAACTAACGAACTATTCTAACTTGATTTCACATCGGTTTGTCAATGTTAAATGGTGAAGCTAGCTAGCCAAGTAGCTAACTTCAAATATTCTAAAGTTGTTAAGTTAGACACTTTGAATAATTTTAGATAGGTATAACTAAAATGTATTATTTATTCTATGTTAGATAGCCAACTAACGTTAGGTTGCTAACTAACGTCTGAAACGTTACAGTTGCTGAATAGATAGGTATCACCTGTTGCATGATAGATAAATTGTACGTCTTTATCGCCTGCAGTGCCCAAGATGTTAGACCCTATCAAAATACGGCGGCGGGGGGCTGCGGACTTTGGGGCTTACTACGAGTATGCCTGTGCGGCGCAAGATATGATCCCGATTTCAGCGGTCAAAGCCAACCTAAGCCACGGTGTGTTGGACTTCAACGGAGATCGGATCCGCCTGGCAGACTGGACACCGATACTGAACTCCCTCGCCATAAACAAACAGCTGCACCACGTCGCCATCAGAAGCTGTTATCAGTTCGGCCTCGGGGAACCAGGTTTGTGGCGAGATCAGGAGAGCAAAATTTAGCAGCTCCACATCCAATCTGACCGCAAAGCACTTTGTCCTCAACCGGATACCCGCCCACCCACTGGCATGAAAAGCACACTGCAAGATTGTGAAGTTTAAAAGATTTAGGCTAAATTATTTGATCAGTGTAGTAGCTTGCATTGAATTATAGTGTTCATGTCTTGTGTAAATGAAGTGTCCATTATACACTTACAGCCTTGGTTATTAGTTGGAGAGTTGTTCATTCACAAGTAATATTAAATGTAATTAATCAAATAAACTTTTATTTGGGCTCTCAGTGACCTTTGATTTTGACCTTTTAACTCTAGGTTCGGGAAGGTTATGGGGAACAGTGAGGACGATATTTGGCTCAAGTTTTGTCAAGTCTGTGTGTAATTGGCTGAGTTTAGTGACAGAAGAAAATTTAAAAACAGAACCACTGAAAGACATCCCTGAGACAGAGCTGAGAGCTGAGTTTAATTTAGATATTGAAGTTAAAGAGAAAGTATACTGTGTTCAGGACAAAGTTTGCAAGCTAATAGGCAGTGTGTATGTTATATGTTATCGGAAAAAATAATGCAAAGCTTTTGCACTGAAACCTTGCTTTCATCAAAACATGGTAAAAAAATGAGACAACGCCATTTACATTGATCCAAACTCTCCTCTGTCCTTCCACAAGAGCGATACCGGGTGTCCAACAGGAAGAAGATTCCGGCGTTTCGATCGAAGGACATGACGTTCCGACTGTGCAAAGCCGTGCGGGACTGTCTGAGCAACTCTCCATGCCTCCGAACGCTCCGACTACACGGCCTGCCACTCAGAGAGCGTGACCTCATTGCCCTCACCAAGGTAATGCCCACACTCCTCTTATGCCTCCAATCAACTTCCCCTGCTGCAGGAGCCCCATTTTGTCTTAATATGCCCTGGCACCAACACACACAGGTACAGTACATACACACATACATTCACACAAACGCATGTACACTCCCAAACTCTCTCTCATGCACACACTCACACATACTTCCACACATGAACACTCAACCACACATTCATCACCCTTATCAAGGTATCACGTACATACTCACTCACTCTCTCACACACACAGTCACAGACTCAACATGGTAACGTGCATGCACACACACACACACACCAATCAACAACACACAACTCAGGGGGTGGTCACTGAACTGGGCACACATCAGTCTCACCAACATGACTTGGACTGTATGGCATGGAATGGTTTCAAACCAGGCCACTGTCCACAAAAAAGTGAAAAATGATCATAATTTTCCATAAACACATTGAAACAGTGTATCCTTGAAACCAATGGACCAATTTCATGTTCTTTGTTTTGTTTCTGTCCCCAGGGTCTTTTAAAAAGTTCATCTTTGGAGACTCTGTCTTTGGCATACTGTCCAATAGCTGACGAGGGACTGCAAAGTAAGAGAAGATGATTTGGGGAAAAATGTTTAAAGGCCCTCTTTAATAGGCACATTTGAGTAGATCTGGTTTATTATATAATATAAAGTGGTTTTATTGCATTTCAATTAAAATTGATTTATACGATGTTAGTAGCTTATAATGTGTTCTCGTAACGTAGTATACGTTATGTTTTAATATGAAGTCTGATAGAACTGATGCTTGATTTATCACCATTTTCTTGTATGTTTTAAGCAATCTGCCAAAGTGTGAAGTATTCCACTTCAATCAAGACGGTTGATTTCACTGGCTGTAATTTAACCTGGCAAGGTGCTGAACACTTGGCCAACATCGTCAAGGTACACCTCATTAGATCACACCTAAATTACCCATATCTGGCTGGGCATGATGGTGTAGTCTGTGTGTTTGAGGGTCACGGTGAATGTGTAGTGTGTTTGAGGGTCACGGTGATGGTGTAGCAGGGGCCCAGATTAGCAGTTGTCCTATCGTCTCAGACGACTAAAAATTAAGAAGGACGACCTTCGATTTCCAAGTGGTCGTCCTGCTGATGACTGTGAATTTAGGATTTTATTATTTTTGCTCACCGAGTTTGTTGTTGTTGCTATGCCACACTCTGCAGCAGTCAAGAAAGTTCGCGGATCGCGGCACATAGACACAACAGCGAGAACCAGCTAGTTAGTTAGCTAGCTAACGTTAGCATTCACGGACATTGGATATCAATATCTGTTGTTGCTAGTTGCTTGCTAATACAAGGCTTAGTAAGTGATCATGCATGTATCACTTACCAAGCCTTGAATTAGCAAGAAATATCCATGAACACTAGCTAGCTAGTTACTGTCTATAGTCAGTTCACTGAGCCCTCCCGCCAGGCTGAAGTGTTTGAGGGTCACAGTGATGGTGTAGTCTGTGTGTTTGAAGGTCACAGTGATGGTTTCATCCTTGCCTCTCTCCTGTTCCGTCCTTCAGCACCAGGCCACCAGGAGGCGCAGTGACGTGTGGGCGGAGAGCCTGCGCTACAGGAAGCCAGATCTGGAGCACATGGGCGGGATCCGCAGAATCACACTCAACTGCAACACGCTGATCGGAGACTGCGGCGCCGCTGCCCTCGCGCAGGAACTCACAGAGGACCTCTGGGTTAAAGGTAAGGCTTCCTAACCCACACACTGCATATAAACACATACAGTTCTGTGTGGCTCAGTAGGTAGACCGTGGTGCTGACAACACTTAGGTTGTGGGTTCGATTCCCATTGGGGCCACACACAGTAATGAGTGAATACATTTTTCAGTGTAAGTTGCTTTGGATAAAAGCGTCTGCTAATTGGCATATATATATTATACGTACACCCACCACCCACACACTGCATATACACACACATGCATACTCCCACCACCCACACATGCATACACTCTTATGCACACACCCTGAGGCTGAAGTCACACTGCCTGGTGATGTCGCACAGTGTCCTTGGCTGATGATGTTACACAGTGTCTCTGCCTGATGATGTCGCACAGTGTCCCTGGCTGATGATGTTACACAGTGTCTCTGCCTGATGATGTCACACAGTGTCCCTGGCTGATGATGTGGTGTGTTTGTTTGACAGCGGTGGATCTGCAGAAGTGTGGGCTCTCTAATGAGGGGGCGCAGGTTCTGCTGGAAGCGCTCAGCTCCAACTCCACCATCGTTGTGCTGGACCTCCGCAGGAACCCGCTCGTGGGTGAGCAGGGCCAGGCCCACACCAACACCAAACATTTTCAACGACACAGGCACTGACACCCACACTCACATTGTCAAATGGAGGTATCCTGAGTCTCAGCTTCCTGTTAGAATATTAGGGTATAGATTACAGTTCATTATTGGGCAGATGAAACTCTGTGTTATGCCGAAGCTGTGGTTGCGTTATGCCGAAGCTGTGGTTGCTTTGTGCCGAAGCTGTGGTTGTGTTATTCTGAAGATGAAAGGGGTGTTTCTGGATTGGAGTGCGTAGTAAATTGACTGAAAGCCCGACGGGAGATCAGGAAATCCCATCATGCCTCAGAAATGATACTGCGTGGGCAAGGACAGATATGTACTTCAGTCTGAAGAGTGACATTGGCGGTTTCCATTTCGAGACGTGCACACGGTGATGGAAGAACAGAAGCACTCTGTTTTTAACTCTCTCTCATCTCTCTCTCATCAGACAATGCCCTCGTAAAGACCGTGATTGAGAAGGTCCTCATGAACTCAAAGGGAAACTCTGCTGAGGTCAGTGCTACACCATGTGTACACACACACACACACACACACACAGTCACATACGCAAATACAACACACACACACACAGTCACATACACACACACACAGACACACACACAGTCACATATACGCAAATACCACACACACACACACACACACACACACAGACACATACGCAAATACCACACACTCACACACATATACGTATGCATACATACACACCACACACCACAAAACTCACACAGACACTCACATGCACAAATACCACACTCACGCACACATATTGTCAAACATATACAGCTTTTATTCTGTGAAAATCAGTAATATCCATTTCCCATTATTTGCTAAGGAAATGGTTCATTACAGGTACAGCCTGCAGTGGGTTATGTGGGCTGACAGTAGTAGTAGTGACGTGATTTTCTGTGTGTGTTTGTGTGTGTGTTTGTGTTTGTGTTTGTGTGTGTGTGTGTGTTTAGTATTGCTGGATCAAACCTCCATCAATGAAGGACTCTCAGAAAAGCAGAGGCAGACCGCTGGGCCCTGGAGCGAGAGGGAAAGTCACCTTCAGAATCGGTACAATGAACACACTTCACAGTCATCACTGTTACTGTTCAATACTTAACACACCATCACTGTTCACCATTACTGTTACTTACTACAGTGCTGTTACTCTTCCAACACTTACAGTCATCACTGTTATCATCATCATTGCTGTTCTTCATCAGAACATAGAGCAAACACATACACAGTCATCTAACTCACTGAAAACCAGAACGAAAGCTTGTCTGGTGTCTTTAAGTACAACCTTCAGTCTTCTCAAATGTCCTGCTTTCCTCTTTTTCCTCCTCAGTCATTTGGAGACTGCGTGGTAAGCTCAGTGTCTCCCTCTAGCGGCCACGCTGTGCTATCTCAGTTTCCTGTAGAGAGGATGCAGAGCTGTGCTGTGTTTATCCCTGTCTGTGCGCCTCAGTCTACACCTGTAACAGGTCTGTACTGGATATTGTGTGAATATGGGTTCCTGTTTCAGGCTCTCGAAAACCCCCTTCCGGTGGCAGGTGTAGTCCACACACCCTGCAGCCACCATCCCCCCGACGCACCGGTTACATACCCTGGCGCGCTGCTGAGCGTGCAGGACGAACCAGGTGAGTGTGTCAGGAGAGCTCAGAGCCCAGGTGTGTGTGTGTGCCTTTATCTTTGGTTAAGGCTGTGCGTGCGTGCGTGCGTATAAGTAAATGCGACTGGTCCTCCTCTCTCTCTCTACAGGGGTCTTCCTCAGGGTGTAGCTGTAACAGATCATTCCTTTCAGGTAAGAGTCAGCCCGACTACTGAGCCTGCTGTGTAGGCATTTGCACACACTCTCAGACACACACACACACACACACTCTTACACACACACAAAGATAAAGACACCTGTCCCACAGGAGGCAGACAGTGTGAAGATCACAGTGGAGTTGGAGTCTGAATCCGAGGAGCAGGAGAATGGAACCCAGACGCCTCCGGTGCTGAGCCCTCGAGAGACCATCACAGTTCGCCAGTACAAACGGCTACAGGTACTGTACACCAGTACAAACGGCTACAGGTACTGTACACCTGTACAAACGGCCACAGGTCCCATACTTAGGACAACAGGTACTGAACACCTGTACAAACAGCTGCAGGTACCATACACTCCCTCATAAAGGTGTGTGTACACTAATGCAGTGTTAGTCTTGTGAGCCGTGTACACTAAGGCAGTGTTGTCTGTGTGTCCTGTACACCAAGACAGTGTTGTCTGTGTGTCCTGTGTGGTGTGTACACTAAGGCAGTGTTGTCTGTGTGTCCTGTGTGGGGTGTACACTAAGGCAGTCTTGTCTGTGTGTCCTGTACACTAAGGCAGTGTTGTCTGTGTGTCCTGTGTGGCGTGTGCACTAAGGCAGTGTTGTCTGTGTGTCCTGTGTGGTGTGTACACTAAGGCAGTGTTGTCTGTGTGTCCTGTGTGGGGTGTACACTAAGGCAGTGTTGTCTGTGTGTCCTGTGTGGGGTGTACACTAAGGCAGTGTTGTCTGTGTGTCCTGTGTGGCGTGTACACTAAGGCAGTGCTGTCTGTGTGTCCTGTGTGGTGTGTACACTAAGACAGTGTTGTCTGTGTGTCCTGTGTGGGGTGTACACTAAGACAGTGTTGTCTGTGTGTCCTGTGTGGTGTGTACACTAAGGCAGTGTTGTCTGTGTGTCCTGTGTGGGGTGTACACTAAGGCAGTGTTGTCTGTGTGTCCTGTGTGGCGTGTACACTAAGGCAGTGTTGTCTGTGTGTCCTGTGTGGGGTGTACACTAAGGCAGTGTTGTCTGTGTGTCCTGTGTGGGGTGTACACTAAGACAGTGTTGTCTGTGTGTCCTGTGTGGTGTGTACACTAAGGCAGTGTTGTCTGTGTGTTTTGTGTGGTGTTTAAATTAATGCAGTGTTTGTTGCTCTTTTGTGGTTTGCACACTAAGGGTGTGATGGTATACCGGTATGACCGGTATGAGACTTAATTGTGGTTTCAATTGCAGTATTTGTTTTTGTATCTTTTACATGTCACGCCATGAATGCGGAGGAAATATAAGTGAACACAGGCCTTTGAATGTGCCAGTGTGTCTCTCTGTATCACTGTGTAATGTCCTCAATACCTCAATGTATCACCGACATGCTATTGCTATACGGCTCGCTGCTATGAAGTGCTTATATTGATCTTCACTAAAACACATTTTCTTGTAACCGTACGTTAATCTAAGGAACAATGCTCTGAGCTTTAGTTTTTATTCAGTGGTTGCTTTAAGAACACTGTGATATGTAAATCGCTAGCCGCGTTTCATTTTGATTGCTCCTTCATTTGTAGTCGCGTTTTATTTCCTTTTTGTCACGATTGCGCAAGTGCACAACGTTTCCCTCACATTTTTTCCCCAACCCAAATTTGTTGTATTGCCTCTGAAAGTGTTCAGATCTTCTGGTCGATATTCAATCATACTTTCATCCACGCCTAAGACCTGAAAAACCAAACGTATTGGTCTTCTGTGCTGTTTACACTGCGCATTGTTGTATGTTGTGAGACCGAAAACCCAGGGTTAAACCCAAAGTTAGCTCGCTAACACACTAATCCTGCTTCATGAGACAGGCCCCAGGTGTGTTGTTTACACTGCACAGTGTTGTGTGTTGATCTTGTGTGCCGTTTACCCTGCACAGTGTCGTGTGTTGATCTTGTGTGCTCTGGCGCGATGGTGTTTTTCTGGCAGGTGGAGCTGGAAGAGTGTCGTCTCAGACTGGCGGAGGAGCGGAAGGCGAGGGCGAATGCCGATGCCCGTTTAGCGGAGGTACCGCATCCCCATTCTCCCTCTGCCTCGATTCAACACTGACACTGACCAGGGTGGGGCAGGAGCACAATTGTAATGCCCTAGTGTAGGGATGTCACGGTAAACTGCTTTGACCGCTTTGACGGTGTACCGCAGTGTCAGAATCGATGGTAATCATACCACAAACATTTCCCCCCACTGTAATAACTGAGTTGGTGTGTAAATCATGGTATTTGATATAAAATAATTACACTGGTTAAATGTGTGTTGGACTAAAAGTTGCGTAAGCACTCTCCAAGGTTTTACCTACATGTCTTTGTTTTGTGTGTTATACTGGTTGTGTTTGTGTGTATTGGTTGTGGTTGTGTGCTGTATTGGTTGTGTCTATGTGCATTGATTGTTGTGTGTTATATTGGTTGTGTTTTGCGTGTATTGATTACCGTTGTGTGTTATATTGGTTATATTGGTTGTGTCTGTGTATTGACTGTAGTTGCGTGTTATATTGGTTGTGTCTGTGCATTGATTGCGGTTGCGTGTTATATTGGTTGTGTCTGTGCATTGATTGTAGTTGTGTGTTGTATTGATGGTGTTGGCTGTGTTGTACTGATGGCGTTGGCTGTGTTGTATTGATGGCGTTGGCTGTGTTGCGTGCGCGTAGCTGCAGATGGAGAACGCGCGCCTGCAGGCGGTGAACGTGTCTCTGACGGAGGCGCTGCGGAGCCAGAGTCTGGCAGCCAGCGCCCTGGAGGACGACGCCGTGCTGGAGAGCATCGAGACGTCCTTCACCAAGTTTCACGCCTTCCTGGACCTGCTGAAGGATGCTGGGTAAGAACCAAACGCGGCCGCCGCAGAGATCTCGAGTACAGACCAAATCCATTTGTGAGTGTTTACATGTAACTGAGCTACAGCAGCACGCGCACTGTATGGACGTTCTTCGCTCTCATACGGATAGTGAATAGCTTACACTGACCCCTCTTTTTTCTGTTCATTTGTTAATACAGCTGAGGTTTTGTTAGTACAAAAGGCTTGAAACAATATCAGGCTTTGAGATTAAGAACTAAGGAATTGGCACCTTTGCCTGTTTAATATTTTGAAGATAACATACATTTGCATAAGGCATACAGCACATATCAAATATGATTTCACATACTATCTGAGTGACTGAAACCATCTTAAAATGAATGATAATTTGTCTATGAATATAGGTGTGCTTTTAAACCCATGAATTCCACCGTATAAATTAGGCAAACAGTACGCGTTAATTTACATACAATTTGCACACGAAGGTGGAGCCTTGAGGTAAGGACCAATAGGCAGGCACGGGTGGTCCGTCCCTGGGTAGACAGGGACAGAAGCAGGAAGCTGAATCACTATGTGACCCTCTGTGGGTCAGTGTGATGCCATGTTACTCCTCTGTTTCATCATCCCGGCCGCAGTATCCCCCCCCCCCTCCAGTGTGCCCTGATAGGCACGATGAAAGATGAGAAGAGGGTTTCAAGATGAAAGAGGGTATTGATAAAGTGGACCCCCCCTCAGAGACTGGAATGGGCACAGGCCTGGTGTTTTTGTACAGGGCCCTGTGTGAGCAGCATACTGAAGCACAGAGCATACGCTCCTCCTCTCTGCATTGTTGTGGAGCTGGCCGCGTGCTTCCTCTGCAGTCTCCCATAGGGAGCGGATTAGTCTCCGCCAGCGTGTCAGAAATCTGCTGAATGATGGCCTGGAAGTATTTAGGTCAGGGGTGCAATCTGGGGGGGAGAGTGTGTGTGTGTGTGTGTGTGTGTGTGTGTGTGTGTGTGTGTGTGTGTGAGAGAGAATGAGGGTGTGTGTTTGAGTGTGACTGTGTGTGTGTGTGTGTGTGAGAGAGAGAGAGAGAGAGAGAGAGAGAGAGAGAGAAAAAGAAAAGAGTGTGTGCGTGAGACTGCCCGGAGGACTGCATTTACCATCACCTATATATAATTCCAGACAAAAAATAAAGGATTATTATTATAAAACTAGCTGATGAATTCAACAATTCAATCAATATAAATGTTTAACATAAAAGTTCATCTAGGTTTGCGAGTGATACTGTGTTATGTTTCAAGCATAGATCACCAAGAGAAATAAGACACGTGACGCGTACAGTATGTGCACTTCTTCTGAAGGCCGTATTTGAGGTTGTGTGAGAGAGCGTTTGAACCCTGGGAAAGCCACCCCACTGGCCCGAGCGCGGGTCTACAGTACAGCTCCGTTTTGAAAAGCAGTGTGTGTGTGTGTGTGTGTGTGGAAAGCACTGTCATCACATGGGTCAAGCAAGAGAGGCGTGGGGCTCTAATTAGAATCTCCCATCTTTTTTGTTGTTTTTTATAATGATAAGTTAAGGGTTTTGTTGAGATTTTTTCCCACACACACCCACAAGGGAAAGGCGGTGAAGTATTGCAGTCAATTCCAAACAGTGTGTAACAACGGAACCCAATGCAAATAAGTTGCCTAACAATCAACTGATTAAAAGCAATTAATCAATCTTTATTTGAATATAATCGAAGACATCGCTATGTTTATTACAAAGCATTTGACATCAGACGTTTGGCAAATGAGTATGAGATGTAGGTTGTTGACCACGCTAGATGCAAAAGTTCTTCATCAATATTTGGCCATGTTGATGAGTTTGTCACAAATATTGAGCTAGCCAATTACAGTTCCTGCTCAACTGGACATACAGTGGGTTCGGAAAGTATTCAGACCCCCTTACATTTTTCACTCTTTGTCATATTGCAGCCATTTGCTAAAATCAATTAATTTCATTTTTTTCCCTCGTTCATGCACACACAGCACCCAATATTGTCAGAAAAACACAGACTTGTAGAAATTTTTGCAGATTTATTACAAAATAAACACTGAAATATCACATGGCCATAAGTATTCAGACCCTTTGCTGTGACACTTGTATATTTAACTCAGGTGCTGTCCAATTCTTCTGATCATCCTTGAGATGGGCCTGGTAGAAGGACAAACATCTCTGCAGCACTCCCATCAATCAGACCTTTATGGTAGTGGCTAGACGGAAGCTACTTCTGAGTGAAAGGCATATGACAGCCCACCTGGAGTTTGCCAAATGGTACTTAAAGGACTCTAAGAGCATCAGGAAAAAGATTATCCGGTCTGATGAGACACAAATTGAAATTTTTGGCCTGAATGCCAAGTGCTACCATAAAGGTCTGATTGATGGGAGTGCTGCAGAGATGTTTGTCCTTCTACCAGGTTCTCCCATCGCTGCAGAGGAACTCTGAAGCTCTCTTAGAGTGGCCATTGGGTTCTTGGTCACCTCCTGACCATGTCCCTTCTTGCCCGGTTACTTAGTTTGGCCAGACGGCCAGCTCTAAGAAGAGTTGTGGTGGTTTCAAACTTATTCCATTTCACAATGATGGAGCCCACTGTTCTCCTGGGTGCTTTCAATGCTTTAGCAATGTTTTTATACCCTTCCCCAGATCTATGCCTCAACACAATTCTATCTCGGAGGTCTATGGAGAGTTCCTAGGACTTCATGGCTTGGTTTTTACTCTGACATGCACTGTCAACTGTGGGACCTTACATAGACAGGTGTGTGCCTTTCCAAATCAAGTCCAATCAATATAATTAAGCACAGCTGGACTCCAATGAAGGTGTAGGCCCATCTCAAGGATGATCAGAAGAATTGGACAGCACCTGAGTTAAATATACAAGTGTCACAGCAAAGGGTCTGAATACTTATGGCCATGTGATATTTCAGTGTTTATTTTGTAATAAATCTGCAAAAATTTCTACAAGTCTGTGTTTTTCTGACAATATTGGGTGCTGTGTGTGCATGAACGAGGAAAAAAAATGAAATTAATTGATTTTAGCAAATGGCTGCAATATGACAAAGAGTGAAAAATTTAAGAGGGTCTGAATACTTTCCGAACCCACTGTACACTAAGGCAAGCTAGCTTGGGTATACGTTTGCTGGTCCGCCAGGTAACAATAACAATGAAAAGAAGGTAGATAACTAGCGAGCTAGCTTGCAAGCTAACATAACGGTATTTCAGTTGCTGGTTATTCCAAGCGAATCACTCAACAACACAAATGCCCAATTGCTAACACAGCTAACTAGCTAGCAGCTAGACGTAAAGTGGTTACAGCAAAGCAGTATTGTCTGTAGCTTAGTTATGAGCGCTTGTGCTCCACAAGGTAACTTAACTAGTTACGTGTATTCTAGCGCTTGCTAGCTACCCTAACATTAAGTTACTTTGAAAGTGCAGAGAAGTTGGTAAGACTGAATTAATCTAAATGCAGCCTGAGCTAAATGCTCATATCCTTCACTCATTAGTGTCTCATTGTCCAAGTGTCACTTTGATCAGTGCAGTTATTTTAGAGGCAGTGTGTGAGAGGGTGTGTTACACACTGACGGGTGCGATGCGTGTTGCATACAGGCATGTACATTGATTATTACACACAGGTGGGTACGTGGTGCGTTACACACGGGTGGGTTTGTTACACAGGTAGGTGTGACCTGTCCCTCTCCCCTCAGGCTGGGCCAGCTGGCCTCCATGGCGGGGTTACATCAGAACCAGATGGAGCCACTCGGCCAACCCAAACTCTCCTCCACCCTGGGACACAATGGAGCGAGAGAAACCAGGCCTGCAGTAAGCACAGCTGTGTGTGTGTGTGTGTGTGCAGGTGTGCCTGTGTGTGTGTGTGTGCAGGTGTGTGTGTGTGTGTGTGCAGGTGTGCCTTCGTGTGTGTGTGTGTGTGTGCAGGTGTGCCTGTGTGTGTGTGTGTGTGTGCAGGTGTGTGTGTGTGTGTGTGTGTGTATGCGTGTGTGTGTCAGTGGAGTTTAGCTAGTTGAAACAATGAACAGTGCGAGAGAGGGATAACAGGATAATGAGATTCTGCCAGTCATGTGCTCTGCACTGCAGGGGTCACATGGCACACAATGTGGTCAGTATGACCTGTGACCCTCATGTCTGCAGCAGTGAATGTCAGGCTGTGTCTGTGCTAGGCTGTGTCTCTCTGTTACGCTGTGTGTCTGTTCTAGGTCGTCTCTGTGTTAGGCTCTGTGGCTGTGTTAAGCTGTGTTATGGACCAGTGTAACCACCCTGCAGATGCAAGATGAGCTTCACGCCCCAGCTGTGCACCAGCCTGAGGGCTCCATAGGGGGCGCCCTATCTTCACCGGGGGACTTCCTGCTGGAAGGATCTGCACAGGAAGTGGCCATCAGCCCACTGGGTGGCCCCGCAGGGAGTGACCAGCGGTCTTCAATTTCGGGGAGAAACCCCCCGAAGAGTCTGGCCAGTCAAGGGGTTCTCCCCCCCTCCAACTTCTAATACAGTCAGGATCCGGTGATGGACAAAGTTCCCATGGCAGCAGTTCCCGTAGCAATAGCTCCCATAGCAAAAGCTCACACCGGGACACTACCAGGAAGTCTAGCCCCAGTATAAGAGGGGGGTCCGGAGGAGGAAGGAGCTGGTCTGATTCGGAACCACTGGAACAGCTCCAGTCTCTGAGCAGCCTGGGGCCCGGGTCCGATCTGGGGTTCTGAGCCACACCCCTCCTCAGACCACGGCTTCCTCGCAATGCTTTTTTAAATACCTTTTTTTACAAAAGTGCTGAAATTCACAGTGTATAAATAAAAATGTGTTTGCTTCACCTTTTTCCAAGCACGAAATGTCAGCTATTTTTGCTGAATTTTTAAAAAAATTTTTTACATTTTTTACATGTCCTTGTTTGCTCCTTTTTATGTTAATTACACTAAAACCTTTACTTTGAGGAGGTACCTTTACTAGTGTCATCACATATTTCAATGCCCAATATTACAATCTTAATAACATAAAACTTTGGTTTAAATCTTGATCTTTTTGCAGGTTCGATGGGAAAGTGAAATTGATCATAGTGGTGTATTGTACCAGACTTGTATTTTGAGGGAACTGAATTGCATTTATAAAGGAGTCTACACATGTGCTTTATATTAATGCCAGTACTAACTACCAATATGTTTGCTATAAAAGACGTTTTAAAAGCAACCCTTTAATATGTGAGTTTCTAAAGCAACAAGTGATATAACAGATTTTCAAAGAGGTGAAATAGTTGGTGCTAGTATTGCAGGTGTGTCAGTCACAGAAATGGAAAAAAGATTTACAGTGTCAATTAATGACTGCATACCCCAAACAAGGAAAAACTGCATCAAGAAAGGGGTGCAGTGGTTGCAAGTTGAAGCTCACCGACAGGGATAGATGGACATTTAACAAAGCATTTGTACCCTATTTGTGGTAGGGTTGCCATTCGGAAACCGCTTGTAACCAAAGCCAATGTGCAACAACGCATAACCTGGTGTAATGAGTACAAAACCTGGACTTCTGAGCAGTGGAAAAAAGTAATATGGTCTGATGCGTCGTCTTTTCCTCTTTTCCTACATCTAGACTGGTTTATGTTTGGAGAAAGCCAAAGGAACCGTTCAACCCACATTTCCTGTTCCCATCTGTTAAACGTGGTGGTGGGTCTGTTATGGTAGGGGCAGCAATGTTGTGGTAGTCATTGGGTCCAATTATTACTCTGCATGGTAAAATTACAGCCAAGGAATACTAACACATTTTCTGGTGACCAGGTGCACCCTATGGTGCAAACATTGTTTTCTCAAGATGTTCCCATATTCCAAGATGATAATTCCCCCATACACACTGCTAAATGGATTCAAGAGTGGTTTTAATTAACACCAGGATATAGTTAAACACCTTCCATGGCCCCACAGATAATCAGATCTAAACATCATTGAATATTTATGGGAAGTTCTGAATTGCGGCAACTACAATTAATCGTTTTCATTTGTGTCAATGTGAATAATCGTTACAGTAGATTAAAGTAACATGAAGAGGTGCGAGCAGTGCACGCATTTGCACTTGCGGCTCAGGATTCCCGATTTGTGAATGTACTGTTCTGGGACCGACGATAACCTAGTAATCTACTGCCCGAACCCCCTAGCATTAAATAAATCACCCGTGGATTATTTACGTTACACGTAAATACGCAATTTCAAACGGCACATCCTGCACATCCCAAACTACATGCAGTGTCTCACCGTGTTCTGCACTCATGAACGACCAGCCAATCACACGCCCCCAGATTGCACATTATCCTGTCATCTGTCGAACAAAGCAATGCGGCATGCGAGCTCGTCCTATCAGAGCGGGGGCGGGGGCAGAAACGTCGTTTCGGAAGCACCCTCGACAGAAGTGACTGATGTTCCAGCGAGAAAGTGAAAAGTAGGTCAGGCAGGCAGTTGATCAGCGCTGCTAGCACGCTCTTGAAAACCTACTCCGTAGCATCATGGACAAGCGAACTGTAAACTTTGGTGCAGGACCATCAAAACTTCCGCAGGCTGTAAGTTCTCCGATTTTATATAAATGAGACCGTAAATGAACAGGTTACTATTTTGTTAGCTAGTAAGATGTGTATGAACAGAACACTGGGAAAATCGTGCTTGTGAACGGTTTCCACAATTTCTATTTCTTAGTTGCTAGGTAGCAACCGTTCGTTTTTTGGTAGTGAGCCAGTTCTTTATGTGCCGAGAAAGAAACTAGCCAGTGCCGCGAACGTTATAAATGGAATTACACCCCCTTAGCTTGAGTATTTAGACAGCGGTTGATGTTATCGTTCGTGGGAAAACATCAGTAAGGCTGGTCTGCGATTCAGTCATCCGAGGGTAATTGTGGGAATTGCATCAGCCATTCATTTGAGGAGAAATCTGGACTCTTCACGCTTCGTCACCTTACTGTCGCCGCCAGGGGGCGCGGAGGAAACATTTCTTAGATTTTATTTATAGATAAAATAAATACATTTTATCTGACCTTTTCAGCTCTAAGGCCTCCTGTTTGTGCCTCGTAAACATGCTGTGAGCACGCCATGCCTTTGTTTTAGAATACAGGAGCTTTAGGAGTTAAATTCCTGCCATATTGTTCTAAATATGCGTGGCACGCATATGGGATAAAGGAACGTCCCAATGAATTACAATAATACTGAGGGGCAAATCTATTTATGTACCTATTTCCTGGAAACCTTGTTTGACTGTATACGAAGGTATTCAAAGAAGTTTAAGGCGCTGTCAAGGTGGATGTTTTTATTAATCAGTTTGTGCTTGAAACTACTATATGCCCTCCAGTTAAAATATTAGCATTTAGAAAAAAATTCCACACATTGATTTGTATCTATTTGACCTAAATTTAACTAGAAGTCTTATTGAGATTTAAAATCTATTTTGCAAGAGACCTGGGAAACACTGATATATTGTCTCATGTTTGTCGTTATCCATGCAGAAAATGAGTATAATGCAAAACAAAAGCAAAAAACAAATTTTACATAAATGGCTGCTAATTGTCTCAGCAGTTTACAGAACTTTTGTCACATCTGTGTGTTGCTCTGGTTTAATTTGATGTGTTTTATCTCTCTCTCCCTCCCTCCCTCCCTCCTGACTGACAGGTCCTTTTGGAAGCCCAGAAAGAGCTTCTGGATTACAATGGTCTGGGGATCAGTGTTATGGGTGAGACACCTCTTCATCACTCTACATCTCTCTATCCCCCCCACCCCCTCTAGTTTTTCTCTCCCCTGCCCCTGTCTCCTCTCTTAATGGAATTAAAGTGAAATGTGTGTGTGACTGTCGTTGAGTTACAGCATTTACTCTCTCTTTCTCAGTTTAAAATAAACATTGTATTTTGAATAAGAACATTGAATAAGTATGCATTTGAAGTAAACTGTGAAATGTGTGCAGGTTGTTGAGCTGTCGTCCCCCCCCCTCTGTCCATGTAGAGATGAGTCATCGATCTTCAGATTTCATGAAAATCCTGAACAGAGCCCAGAGCCTGCTGCGCAAGCTCCTGTAAGTGCCCCTCTCGGATTGGATGTGGGGACCAGTTCTGTTCTGATTGGACGGTGGGATGGAGTTGTGATGTGTGGTGTTGTCTTTATATCACTTTTCCAAGCAATTAATCTGTCACCTTTTACTCAGAATGGCTGTTTGTCTGTCTCTGTGTCTGTGTGTGTAGGAGAGAGTATGTATCTTTATGTATGCATCTTGTGTGTGTGTTTATGCACCTGTAGCTGAGTACATTTGTTTGTGTGAATGTTATCTTCATACCTCTGTTTGTTTGCTTGTTTGTGTATGAATGAGAGTATGTATATTTATTTGTGTTGTGGACATGTGCCCTCCTTCCAGGACCACGCATATCCACGATATAACTACAAATTACAAGTGTCTATTTTCTCTCTCTTTCTCCCCTTTGCTCTTTATTGGTGTGCTGGTTTCATATTATGCATGTTGCCAAGGTTTAACTAAACTAATTATAACAAATCGAATCACTAAAAATTAACCGTAACCTGCTGTGATGTTCAATTATATGTCAGTGGAGGAAATGTAATAATATAATAGTAATAATAATGAGAGTACTGTGGCCTCCCCCTTGCCATACAGTGACATTCCTGAGAACTACAAGGTGATGTTCATGCAGGGGGGTGGGTCTGGTCAGTTCAGTGCTGTCCCCCTCAACCTGATTGGCCTGAAGGAGGACAGGTGTGCCGATTACCTGGTCACGGGCACCTGGTCCGCCAAGGCGGCCAAAGAGGCAGAGAAGTACGGCAAGGTGAACATCGTCCACCCCAAACAGGACAGCTACACAAGTAAGACCCTGTGTGTGTGTGTGTGTGTGTCTGTGTGTGGGGGGGTGTGTGTGTTTGTTCATCACTGAGCTGTGTGGGTGTGCTCATCAGTGCGCTGAGCTTAACCGTGCGGTCATGTTGCGTTCGGCCTCCCAGAGATCCCTGACCTCAGCAGCTGGACCCTGAACCCTTCGGCCTCCTACGTATACTACTGCTGTAACGAGACAGTCCACGGCGTGGAGTTCAACTTCATACCCGAGACCAAGGGCGTCGTCCTCGTCAGCGACATGTCCTCCAACATCCTGTCACGGCCTGTCGATGTGTCAAAGGTGAGAGGGGTGTGGTCTCACCTGTCTGCTCGGGTTTCAAACTGTTTACTGACGTATAATACTCTACCCTATACAGACACTCGTATGAACTGTATAAAGTCTATAGGACGTTTTACTGTCTATGCTGAACATTTGTAGCTGTGGTCCTGGAGAGCCTTCATCTCATTGGTTCTCTTTGTGGACCTTAAATTGACCATCACTCAAGCGTATTGACCGTACGGCCATTTGGCCCAGTGAATTGTAAGGACCGTGACCGCAGGACCAGGGTTTTCGGCTTGCTGGTTTGAGCGCGTATGCCCCTCGTGTTGCCTGAAACACTCAGTGGAGGAGCGGTCAGTGACTGTCCCCTGCGGTTGCAGTTTGGTTTGATCTTCGCGGGAGCGCAGAAGAACATGGGCTGCGCGGGTGTGACCGTGGTCATCGTACGCGAGGACCTGCTGGGGAAGGCTCTGAAGGAGTGCCCGGTTGTCCTCGACTACGAGGTGCAGGCCGAGAACAACTCCCTGTACAACACCCCGCCCTGCTTCAGGTATGCCACGCCTTCACCTCTACAGCCACACGTAGCGACTGGGGGGAGGGAGTGGTCAGGGGCTGGGGCTTGAGTGAGGGGCGTGGCTTGTGGGGGTGAGGTTTTGAACCCGGAGCACAAGGGCCCTCAGCCTAGGGCTACGCACAGGTCAAACAGGGTCCCCGACTACGACTAATGTTTGCTGTTTGCTGTGCAACCCAAACTCATAGATCGGTCAGTTTACAAGCTAGCTAACTTGGCTAACTAGATTCAGATACTGTGTAGCAAGCCAGTAATGAAAGCGCTAGCTAGCCAAATTTGCCACAGATTGCTGCCCCCTGAATTTGCTACAATATATCATATAAAAGGTGTAGGCTACACTTAGTGCTTAGATCTTCTAGAAGGGTCTCTGTTGTAGCTTCAGAAAAGGAAAAAAAAGTTAGTCTGGAACCCTGCGATGTCACAGCAAATCTGTGGCTGAACCCAACGGCCCAGTAATTTAAAAGATCATTATTTCTATCGCACTGCGCCAAAATGTTTGGTGCGAGCAAATCATGTGTTGGTGACACCAGTGGAAAAGGTCTGGAGCCCTGTCAAAGGAAGAGTATGATGTAATGGTGTTTGTTTGGTTCTGGATGATGATGATGATGATAATGATGATGATGATGAAGAAGATACGTTCCATCCAACATAGTCAACTGTATTGAAATGTAGTCCCTTAGCTCAGTTGGTAGAGCTGGCAATGCCAAGGTTGTGGGTTAGATCCCACAGGACTACATGTCCATCGTTCGGATGGGATGGTAAAAACCAAGGTCCTGACTCTCTGTGGTCATAAAAGATCCCATGGCGCTTTTCAAAAAAGAGTAGGGTGTTAACCCGGTGTCCTGGACAACTTCCCAACCAAGACAATATATCTATATACATGGAATTAATTAATTCCCTCCCTTCTCGCCTCTCCACTGTGTATCTGATGTGTGGTGAGTTTGGGTCGGCGTTCACCCAGGTGGGTGCTGCACATTGGTGGTGGTTGAGGTGAGTTGCCCCTACCATTGTCATTGTAAAGCCCTTTGGGTTCCTTGAAAAGCGCTATATAAATCCAATGTTCAATTCAATTCAACTCTTGGTTCTACAGGCTGCAGTGGCTGCAGGTATTTGCTCTAACCACTCACATAAACCACCTGATATCAATGAGCTCACCTCTAAACTAAGTGGTGTAAACCGCGACGAGGTGTAAACCGTGCTCGGCCGGAACAAATACCTGTGGCCCTCAGGACCAAGAGTCGAGTTACCTATGCATTCCATAAAGATGTGAATAAGAAGAACACATTACATTTTACTGAGATGGACATGATCCTGATCTCTGCTTAATGGAGGCAGTGGTTGTGGTGGTAACCCTCTCTCTCTCTCAATCTGTCTCTCCCCTTCCCAAAAGAAAGGGGGACATTCGTTCAGTTGTCACAGAAATATTTGAGAATTCTGTAGCAGCAATGGCTTTTGAATATGACACTGCCCTTGATTCACCTGTGAGTGACCGCTGTCTACCTCAGAGGTGAATCCAGGGCTTCTTCAAATTACCTGTGACCAGCTAATAAATGAACATGAGCAATTTATTATAGTTTAGGAGGAAACTACCAATGCCTTTTAATTTGAGTTAGTATTCAATCAGTGAGAGCACACTTATTAGAATAGAAATACAATTTATTTACAAATAATATACAAACGGCGTAGAATAATTATTAGAAAAGATAATATGTATTTTGCTCAAACACAATGATTATCTTATATTCAATAAGTCTTTCACAATTTGAGGTTGTTACACTCATTTTGTCTGGTTGAAGACTGTTGTAGGTCCACTGCATGGGGTGGCTTTCTTTGGTCCGTTGTGGAACAGCTGGCCACGTGGCTGGATGAGTCTTTTGGCCACTCGCTAACGCTGAGGGAACTCACGGCCTGGCTCCTTCCAGGGCTTCTCTATGGCAGAGGCCTGCTGGTTTTTTTTCTCACCAAAACCAACACCTTGACCTCAGGCTCACACAGAAAGTTTCTGCTTTGTTGCAAAGGCAAGTCTGAACCTACAAAGTATCTTATAATAAAAGCTTTGCCCCAAGGGCAAAGCCTGTTCAACAAAGCCAGAATGTTCTCTCTGTATTTTTTGAGTATTTATGCTCCGAATAGGGCCTCAGACCATCCAGTTAAATGTGACTCTCACTCGGGGGGTGGGGGGTTTGGAATTATACGGTGGATTTTTACTGTGGACCGCACAGTGGAGGATCCTCACCCACAGTCAGTTAATGTGCTGTCCATGCTATTCCCTGAGTTTGACTTGGATGATGTGTTGAGGACCAGACACTTGGCAGTCAGAAATACACATGGCTGAAGGCCTCAGAGAATGGAGTGCATGCAGCCAGAAATAACTTTAGTATTGGAGTCATGGACTGGTCTATTTTCCGTCAGTGTTTGTCAGTGTTTGAGGTAGTCGACTTCAATGCCCTGATTGCATATCTCGAACCAGACTACAACATGCTCCGCATAAAAACCGTAATAGCCCGTGTGGAAAAATTATACAATGATTGTTCTGGAACTACAAAACGCGAGCTCTCAAAAACCCCATATGTGGCGTTAACAAACAATTCGATGGATGTCTATGAACGCTCTATGAACTCTGTGAACAGTCGTACATTGCTGTTCACAAGCCATAACATTGATGAGATGTGGGTCGTGTATTCCCACAAGTCCCATATACTGACCACTGAGAACATGGAGGAGAGACACAGCAGAGAACCTTGGCACGACACAAACTACCATCATTGCCGATTGGGTGGGGGACAGCAGTAAGGGGAGGGACGTTGTCCATGACAATGCATCAAACATTTGTAAAGGCCAACAAGGGGTGCGATCGGGACACTTTGCACACATGACGGCTGGCGATGGATATAAAGCAGTCACTGGCCTAGAGCATGTCATAAGGGCATGCAGCAAGCTTGTTGTGTATTTCCACCACAGCACACCAATGACAAATTCTCTCCATGCTAAACAAGAGAAAATGACCCTTCCCAAGCACTCGCTCATCCAGGGCTGTAATATAAGTATTAATTATAATAAGAATTCTGTGTACCAGATGTTCACACGACCTTATTGGAGAGGGGCAGCCAGTGCTGTCCTCTGACCACACTGCCACCAAACCCAGCCACCCACGCAACTTGGAGCTCCGGGATAAATGCTGAAGGATAACCGAAGAGATCTCCCCAGTGCTGAAGCCTCTGGAGATGGCTACGACTGCTGCTTGCAGGGAGCTGGCAGTCTTTGCAGGCACGTGCACAGATAGGACCCAAGGGGGGCTTGAACCCCTGCCCTTTTGCCCTCAGGGTCAAAAAGTGCCCTTTTTTTGGCTTTGGCTTTTTTTTTTATTTGTTATTGAAATTCTATCAAATATAAAGAGGGAAATGTGTAGTAATATCCATGAAAAAAATACACCTTATCAATTTAAAAATTACTCTCCAACCCCCCATTCCAAATGGTTTTGTCTCAATCAATGTTGCATCTTTTGACATTCCGAATAGAACTTGTCATGAAAAGCACCGCATCCCCAGCCCCAGTTCGGTTATGGTGAATGATATCACTCAGGTAGGCACTGTTTTAATTATGAACCCACGATTAAACAACACTTACTTACTTTTTATGTTATATATCCGTTAAAAAAACTATGAAGTAGGTCAGTAGGACTTGCCACCTTCACGCTGTAATTTTGTCATTACTAGCCTCGGTGAGCAAGTAGGATAGTCTAATTATCATTAAAACGATGTTATCTCTGTCATGCAGGTCAACTTACAAATATGCAATTAATTTCTGAAACAGGTAGTTACATTTTGCATAGTTTTGCTAGTTTAGTGTAGTCACCCCATTTTCTTTATAGCCAGTTTGATAAAAACGTGATGTTTAAAAGTGTTTTATTGTTTGGGCATGTAGCAGTGTGTTTCCCTGTTAAGATAAAAGTTTCAATCAATCAATCCATTTTTATTGAAAGGCAAAATAAACACTGCTAGAAGAAGCAAATCCCTGACTCCAATGGAAAATACAGTTTTTCAGCCATATGCATAGATGTAACAAATATATAAGAGTGTGTTTAAGTAGTGCGTGCGTGCATGCGTTTTTTAATATAATATAATACTGTGGTTTCTTTTCCTCAGTGTGATGCTCAAAAACATGTTACTAAAATCAAACTGTAGTTCAGTAGTTGTACCATATCGCCACCTTCTTAAAATAATGGCCTAACTCATATTTTCAAGTTTTTCAAAAAACAGAATAAACAACCAAATATAGAATATATTATATTTATGAATCATTTCACGCAAAAAGGTTATGACAATATATGAATATTGACATACAAATAACGCTGTCTGTCAATTATGTAACATAAGAGGATTAGATTACTTAGGCCAATTTACGAACATGCCATTGTGATTTAGGAAATTTTAAACCTGATTTAGGCCAAATTACTTCTGGAGTAAGTGACAAAACAGTGCACTTATTTTATTCCCACTACTGTGACAGACCATGGGGAAGGGTCAGCCACAAACAGTTTAAAACGCTAGCGGAGCACACAGAGATTCAGGATACAGAGGGCAGTTTAGTTTTCTTGCTTCTTGAGCAGCCGCCATCTTGAAAGAAAATTGCCTATCACATTGTCTTGTGACTTAGGAGACAGAAGTCACACTCTTGGAGTTTAGTTTTTCCAGAGGTGGCCAGCATCATGAAGAGATGACTTAGGCCAAAAAATCATTTTCCTCAAAAATGACTTGGGCCATTATTTTAAGAAGGTGACAATATGTATCATTTATAAAATATATGCAGTAACAAAATTATACAGAACATGAAAATAGAAGGAAGTTTTGAAACCCCAAATTCAGGGGCTTATGTATCAAGCATGTCAGAGTAGGACTACTGATCTAGAATCTTATCATTACTTATGATGAAAGGTAAAACAGGTCCCATGTTATGAACATGGTGTGTGATTATGGATGGCGGTGGTGTGGCAACATTGGGGTGGGAATAGTGCGTGTCGGTGGGGTGAGTGCCCTTTTTTTTTGCTTGAGCCCCTGCCCCCCAAAATGTCCTCGGCCCTGAGTCTTTGGGTGTACCCGGTGGTGTGCGGCTTCATGTACGACCAACTGCTGCCGTCAGAAGAAAACAGCAACACCTTTGTGAAGTTGCTCGGGGACAGATTTGAACCATCGGGGAACAGAGGCGTAAGCACACCCTGCTCTTGTGGCCTCGATGCTAGACCACAGGCACAAGAACCTGAGGTTTGCTGGAAGCGATGTTTTGGTTGCTGCGATATCTTGCATGGACGACCTCAATGAGGCTGATCTTTGGCCAGTTTACATTCCAGCTTTCTGGCTGCGGGACGTGTAAAGCTGGTGCATTTGTTACAGGCCACTAAGGCAAACCTAGCTGAGCTGGAGGAAAAGTCTGAAACCTGTTCATCTTGTCTGCTCCATTGTGTTGTAGCAAAGGTACGTGGGCCCCTGCTAACTCACTTAAAGAGAGAGTTTGTGAAGGACAGAGCCTCTGACTGTCTTTCAAGTTCATGGCCATAGGGAAGAAAGTGGTGTGCTTCCCGTGTGTGAAGGTATCACACTTGTGTTCGCTGGCACGGATGAAGCCATCAAGGTGGACTGAGATGTTTTTGGTCCCAAAACTTTTCCTAAAGGCTGCCGGAGTTTCTTTATAAGTTGCACAATTAAAAATGGAAGGCTCACCTCCAGTGGAGGATTGTGCATGGGGCAGTGGATACAAACAGATGTCTGGCGCACCTGGACCGTAGTGTGGGAGAGGGTTGTCCTTTTGAAAATTGTTGTTTGCAAAACTGAGTATTTTTTTCTTTGGCATTGTGTTGAATGTTTGGGGAATTTGTTTGTCTTGTTAGGAGATGGTTTTTGTCCTTGGGTGAGGCTTTTTTCCTAATGCTCTGTTTGTTTTGGGGCCTAGATGCACTGGTAGGAAAAAGCATGCCCTGGTGCTGATTAATTGTTTGTCTGGGTTGGCTGAGCTGGCCATATGGAAGATCAGGAAAAATAGTATCCGGGGGAAGGGGTCGGTAGGCCCTGCTCATGAAGGTTGGGGGGGCTGTTCTCTTTTGGGTGAAGCATGTGTATTATGGGCTGGTAAATAATCTAGCTCGGTTTGTTGAGGTGTGGGGTCTGAATTATGTAATGTGCATTGTGGATGAGAACAGTATTTTGAGGTGGAGCGGAGGGGTCTGGCTTGGGTGTAGGGTGTGATGAGTGATTGGAGGTAGGAGGGAGCAGTTCCTCTAGCAGCTTGATAGGCCAGCACCGATTATGTTGATTTGATGGGTGCTGCAATAGGGAGCCAGTGAAGAGAGATGAGTAGAGGGGTGACGTGTGTACTTGGGTTGGTTGAACACCAGATGTGCGGCAGCATTCTGGACCAGCTGTTGTGTGGTCGGATCCACCAGATGTTATGGAGGGAGAATCGGCAGGTCCGGCTGATTGCTGCGATATGGCCCAAGAAGCTCAGCTGGTTGTCCAGGGTCACTCCAAGGCTCCTGGAAGACTGAGACTGAGACACTATGGAGCCCTCCGCGGTGACTGAAGCATCAATCATCGGGAACCCTTCGCTGGGAGGAAGAGCAGCTCTGTCTTCCCCAGGTTCAGCTTCAGGTGGTGTGTGGACATCCAGGCAGAGATGTCTGCTAGACATGTAGAAATATGTGCTGGGACCTGGGTCTCAGAAGGAGAGAAAGAGTTGGGTGTCATCAGCATAACAGTGATATGAAAAACCATGGGCAGAGATGACCGAACCAAGTGATTTGATTTGGAGAAAAGGAGGGGGCCTAGCATCGAGCCCTGTGGGACTTGGCTATGCCAATGCAGATCCAGAGATTCCCATCTCAGCGAGAGATGAGAGCAGGATCTGGTGGTCCATGGTGTCAAATGCTGCGGACAGGTTGAGGAGGAGGAGGATGGAGCTGAGTGATTGAGATTTTGCCACTTGCAGAGCCTCGGTGACTGCGAGGAGAGCAGTTTCTGTGGAGTCGCCTGCCTTGAACCCAGATTGGTTGGAATCAAGCAGGTCGTTCTGTAGGAGATAGGCAGACAGTTGGTTATATACAGCCCTCTCTAATGTTTTGGAAAGGAATAAGAGGAGAGAGACAGGTCAGTAGTTAGAAATTATAGCAGGATTTAGAGAGGGTTTTTGAGGAGTGGGATGATATGGACCCTTTTGAGGGGAGAGGAGACAGAGCCAGAGGAAATAGAAGAGTTAATAACATTGGGCACAAAGAGGAGGATGTCCATAGCGATGGACTGGAAAAGTGGGGAAGGAATAGGATCGAGAGGGCAGGTGGTAGGACGGTGGGATTGAACAAGTTCTGAGATGTCGGAGTCAGGGAGGGGTGAGAAGGAAGACAGGGAGGTGAGAGAGAGTTAGGTGCAGGAGGGGATGGGGAGAAGGAGTTACGAATTATTGACCTCCTTGCGAAAAGGATGCAGAGTTATCTGTGGTGAGAGAGGAGGGGGGTGTGGGAGGAGGTGGGGTGAGGAGAGAGGAAAATGTAGAGTATAGTTTGCAAGGGTTAGCAGCAGAAGTTTGAATTTTGGAGAAGAAAAATGCAGATTTAGCGGGTTGAGGAGAGGTTAAAGGAAAAGGTAACCAGGAGAGTGTGGAAGATTTTCTCTATTTCCTTTCTGCTGCTCGCAGTTTAAGTTGGTCAGCCTGAATGGAGTCAGTTAGCCAGGGGGTGTGGGGTTGGAGGCGAGCAGGTTTAGTGTATAGAGGACAGAGTGAATCAAAGGAGGAGGAGAGAGAGGACAGTAGGGTGGATGAGGCTACCTCAGTAGATAGCTGAGAGAAGGTATTAGTAGGGGGGAAGGGATGATAGGACAGTAGCTGCCTGGGCAGAGGGGGAGAGAGAGCGGAGGTTGCGACGGACAGAAACAGTGGGGGGAGGTGAAGAGGGTTTAGGTGAAGAGGGGAGGGAGAGGGAAAAAGACAGAAAGCAGTGCAGAGGAGATACCACAATGTTAGGTGAGGTGCAGTTTCTAGTGAATACCAGGTCCAGTTGGTTGCCAACTTTGTGGGTGGATGGGGATTTAGCCATGGTGAAGTCAAGGGAATGAAGCATTGAGAGAAATGTGGAGGACTGAGGGGTGTCCAGCAGCAAGTTGAAGTCACCGAGGAGTAAGACGGAAGTGCCATCCTCAAGGAAGGAGCTAAGTAGGCCATCCATCTCATTTAGGAAACTCCCCAGTGGACCTGGTGGGCGAAAGACAACAATGATGTGCAGTTTGCATGAACTAGTGGCAATGACAGCATGATATTCAAAGGAGCAGGGTGAGAAGTGAGGAAGAGGAACAATGTTCTGTGGAGTGATCCATGTCTCAGTGAGCACCAGGAACTGCAGGGAAAGTAGGGAGCCTGGGCTGAGATGAAATTAGCCTTCCGGACAGCGGACTGGTAGTTCCACAGTCCCCCTGCTACCACGACGTTGACACCGGTGGATCTAGGAGGGTGAATCAGATTGGAGAGGTTGCATCTCTCCTTCTAGGAAATCTAGAAGAGGAGACACACACTGGAATAGGGAGGTTGCATGTGGTGTTAGATGTTTCTATTATTATTATTATTCTTATACATTTATTTATGTTCCCCATGTAACCATTTGAGGGCTGTAACTGTTGGGGTGCACCTTTGTTTGTTATTTTCTTAATGATCCAATAAAGGCTAAAACTCTCCCTCTCTCTCTCCTCTCTCTTTTTCACTCTTTCTCTCACAGTATTTACATCCTGGGTCTGGTTCTGGAGTGGGTCCAGAACATCGGAGGCGCAGCTGCCATAGAGAAACTCAACAAGGAGAAATCCAGCATGATCTATGACATCATCAATGGATCCAGTGGATTCTATGTGTGAGCTTATCCCAGATCCCTCCCGGTTACAGTCTAATGCAGGGGAACAGGCACTGTTCCTGTTCCTCTCCCAAAGCAGATAGGAACCTCCCTTCAATGAGGGCTGTGCAGTGATGGTGTGTATTCTCAGTGATGATTCTTCCGGTTATTTTCAGTGTCAGGTGTAATGCTAATTCAGGTGAGGTTTAATGCTGATTCAGGTGAGGTGTAATGGGGATTCAGGTGTTTAATGCTCCCCCCCCAGGTGCCCGGTGGATACTAAGTGCCGGAGCCGGATGAATGTGCCGTTCCACATCGGTAAGAAGGATGGAGACGATGCCCTTGAGAAACTATTCTTGGATGGAGCTTCCAAACGGGGGATGATCTCACTGAAAGGACACAGGTAGAGCATTGGACTCATTCTTAAGATGGCAATGGAGGGTGCTTCCGGGTGGAGTTTGCGAGGGTGGAGCAAAATGATGGATTGAGATGCTGATGTAGTGTGTGCAGTTAAATGACCAACATCGCATGAGAGATGTTGTACAAATACAGTGTATTATATGAATACTATTATTACTATCATTATTATAATAATCGTGTTTGTTGTTGCGCCCCCTGCAGGTCAGTAGGGGGGATTCGGGCCTCTCTGTACAACGCTGTGACGATTGAAGACACCCGCATGCTGGCAGACTTCATGATGGAGTTCCTGAAGGAGCATCAGTAGTGGCCAATCACAGTCCAGCATTTTTACAGATGCTGCTTTCTTTAGAGGATGATGAGGTCATGATGTATTGAGCTTTGGGGGGGAGCTTAACTACAGTTCCTGAAGTTCTCAAGCAAGTCTGTCTTTACACTTGCCATGTTACATTCCATTTGTCATGTTACACATTCTGGTTCTTCTATAGGGTCAATGAATTGGACCATAAACCATGTTACGCATTCTAGTTCTTCTATAGGGTCGGCGAATGGGACCATAAACCATGTTACACATTCTGGTTCTTCTGTAGGGTCAGCGAATGGGACCATAAACCATAGCAGAGATGTGCAGAGCTGTCTTACATATTAACACTATGACTTACCTTTTTGTCTGTTTTCCACTGCAAGACTACTTGAATTCCACAATGTATTTCTCAAGTGATGACTCTGCAGCTTCACATGTACTGCCTTAATGTACATAGATGGTGCTTTTTATCTTAAACTTAATTCCACTAAAGAGTCAGAGTACGAGAGTACAGGGATCTGTTGCTTATCATTGTGTTGCTGCTTAGTAATTTTGTTTATCAGTGAAAAATATTTGTTTGAAAAGAAATAAATCCAGTTGAAAGCGTTAATAATAAAAATGTGACAGGGTTTTTTTTCTTCTGCGAGGTAAGACAGAAGAGTGAAATGTATTAAGGAGAAAGGTATGCTAAATAATCTTTTAATATTTGCCTGGAAACGAGGTACGTACACTGCTGCCTGCCCAGACTGCAGTATTCTGGGGGGTGAAACCAGAGGCCTGGGGGTAAGGGTGAAACGTGCCATGGTTTTTATTAAAATTGAGATTTCTGGAAACAAGGCTCAATTCAAAATGAATGGTGAAAAGTTGTTTAGCCATCGACACTTCCGTTTAACTATGCTGGAAACTGGAAGCCATCACAGCAGAAAAACCCATCGCTTAGAGCCATTATTTAGAGCCAAAATGGCAGCGACCAACAGCCCCATGAAGCGATGCTATGACAACCGCATTTGTTCTCCCAGTTCCAACGACATTAACTGACTGAACTGAACAGAGTGCAATAACATTGTTAGCAGCTAGCTAGGTTAGTAAAAGGATAAAAGGTTAGATAAAACTGTACTCTTTGTTTATAACTTAATAGTTTTCTGTGTTTTGGGTTGTTCATATAGCAATTGTTGTGGGCGACATTGCTTGCTAGACAAACTTGCTTGCTTGCTTGCTAGATATTTTACACAGGACTTTGCTCAGACGCAAACATATTGGTGATCTTGTTCCTTGAAGACTGGTCAGGAAAATGGCCTTCGTTTGGCTACCTGTGTGGAGTGTGGTGATCACTTCACAGGGCTAGGGGAAAAACAAAGCACTGATGATTCAAACTGACACTGAGTTTAAACCACTCATCTTTATTCACAACCAGACACGTTGACTGTAGACACGGGCTCGAAGAAGAGGCGAGTGGCTGGTTTAATTGAATAATTGCCAGATGGGAGGTTGTGGCAGTTACGGAACGTGTCATGTGAGAGACCGTCTCAGGTGGGGTTGTCGCAGTTGGAGTAAGGTGTGTAACGTTGAACTGCTCCAGTGAAAACTCCAGCTCCATCAAATGAGTAATGTACTGATTATAAATGCAGTAAGTCTGTGAGGCTATCTGCCAAGGTAACGCTGTAAAATAAAACTGCTTTGCGATTCCACGGGTGGTTGTAATAGGACGCAGGGAAACCAGAGACAGCTGGTAATGGTTAATGGTAGTCAATGGGGAGGGGACCTCAAAGAAATGCCATTAAAACACAAATCAAGGGGCCTCGGATAGCGTAGTGGTCTCAGCATTCCCTTTGCGAATGCAAGCTGCCTATTACAGCTGGGGTTTGAAACCCGACTGCCAGACCGGCCCTGCAAAGGGGAGGGTGGAGGGTGAGCCCCAGGTGGAGGGTGGAGGGTGAGCCGCCACAAGCTCCCTGAGAAGCGCGAAGGGTGTCCCTAGAAAGTAGGTGGGCAAATTCCATCTTAGAGGAGGCAGATCATCGCCGGCCTCAGAGAATTAGTTTGCCCCGTAGTGACAATCAGTGAGTTCGTGGAGGAGGGCGAATCAAAGAAAAAGAGGGTATAATTGGATACTAAATCGGGAGAAAAACAGGAAACAATCAGAAACAAAATGTTTAAAAAACCACAAACCATACAAAAAATAGGAGTGGCTTTCACCTTTCTCATTGTATAACCCATCATCAAGGTGTGCTGTACAAAACCGCTCACGTGTCATATTTTACGAGCGTATGGCCAGTTCCTTTTAACAGACAAGTAACAAGCGGAAGTACTAGACTGTGATCCACCATGTTGTACACTTTGCTTAGACCCCGCCCCCATAGCCACACGTATATCCTTATCGGAAGAGTGTTTTGCTGAAGAACTGTTGTTCACCGTTGTGTGATGTCATGGGCCACAATGCCTTTATTAGGACTTGATCGATGTTTTTTTAATTTAAATCACGTCTCAACATAGCGTTAGGTGATGCAGGAGTGAGTAGGGTGTCCTGTCTCCTCCCACCTCCTCTCTGTGCTCCTCTTTATTTGTGTATTTAGCCAGGAGGCCTCTTGATACGTTAAAAACATTGAACATTTCAGACATGTGTTTTTGTATGCTGCTCTGTGACCATGGAGCATTAATTTCCAACTAAAAGCCCATTTCCCTTGTCTACTTATTGACGTATCGAGAAGTAGACGAAGCGAGGGAACGAGGGAAAAGTATCGGGGCGGGGCCAGGGGCTCCTTTAGCGTGATGAATGCAGCACTCAAGCGCCAGCAGGTGGCAGTCACGCTGCACTGGTGCTGGCGAGCGGCACTCATCACCAAGGCAACCTTCACACCAGCACAGCCCTGCAGTGCATTTATACACCAGCGCCCAAATGGCCGTGAGGTGTAAGTCATTGCTTTCTCTGCTAGAGGACAACGGGCTCCAGAGAGGGCAACCCTCCCACCCGCCCTCCCCACCCTGCCTGCTTCAAGGTCAAACGCACTAAGCACTCCTTGCACACTGGACTTCTCTAAACGGATCCTGCAAAATGTGCTACTATTACAGGTGTGTCAGTTAGCATAGATCAAGAGTCTTTATTTTATTAACTGAAATATAGGGTATCGTGTTTCAATCTGATGTTAATAAGTGGTGTAGCGGGGGTGTGGCCCCCCCCCCACCCCCATTTTCTCATGGTCTCTTTGCTCTTTGGCTGTTTTCTTATGGTTCTGAAGGTGTGGGGTCATATCCACGCTGTGAACATCAATAGCCTCACTGCAACATGATTTAATTGATCCAAATTGTGTTTGTTACACTGCTGACTATTAATGTAAAAACATCAGAAATCCAAACAGGAAATATGGATGGAGTTCCAGGCTGTATGAGGTTCTACATTATGAAACGCTGCCAGCGGAGGAGAGAGCAGTGCTGTATGCATGGGGACATGGAGGCAGGTGATGTCACCTTTACTGTCACTATGATGTCACCCAATGCGGCTGCATGTCACCGTGACATCACTGGGTGTGGCAGTTGGTTACTGTGATGTCACGTGATGTGGTCTCATGTCACTGTGATGTCACACTGCCAAAACACCTCACCGCATCTGCAAAAACACAAGATGAACGTTTTCCCTTCGTGCCGGCTGGCCACAAACCAACGTTACTGCTGAAGTGATTCCTCTCTGCCTAAGAGCTCTGGAACTTTCCACGTGCAGTCGTTTTTTATGAGCAGACTGAACGCCTGCATCATGTGGATGCTCAAACAACACAGCTAAACATTATTTGGTTCCTCACCAGCTGATGTTTCCATTAGCCTACAGCCATTGTAATATTGGCCCAGTGAAAGCTTGTACTCCGCAGTCTCAAAGACTCTTTTCTTAATGTTCTGCTTTAAGAATGGAGAACATCTTAGTTATCACACACCTTTTCCTGCAAACGCAGCTGTAGCGGAATACGTCGATAAGTCGGGTGCGATTTTTCCGGGCGAAATGAATTTTCAGGAGTGCCGTCCCTCAGGGTGTGTGGCAGACATTTCCCTAATCCATCTGGCCTCCTCCATCTTTGTATTGATCTCAGGATGAGTTGATTACATTTGAGGGAGGGGAAAAAAAGAGTTTGTAACGTGATTTGCCTCTCTCTCAAGCTCTCCACGGTAACCAGCGGAAAGTGTGCTTGAATTACACACTGCATTGTTTTTTGTGTTTTTTTTGCAATAACAGTGATGCATTTGGAATTGAAGGCTGTTCACATCTCTATCTGAGTGTGCTAGCCGGTGTTTAATCCATGGCCCCCCTCCTCACGCCATTAAACACACATCATTCTCTCCGGTTCTCTGTTTACCACACACACACAGCAGGTGCCGTGTCTCCAGAAAACTGCATCTGACAGGGGTGTTTACACGCTCCCTAAACGCCTCTGGCCACCGGTGACAAAGCGCAATATGGCAGGCCCCCCACTCTGTGACACTAAAGCCAACGCAATGACCCAATCGCTGTGAAGACCTTCGACCACCAGGGGAGCCCTATGACCTCTAACCCCAGCATGCTGAACTCCTGTCAGGGCAGAATTCACTGTTAAAAAGTGCTGAAAAAGCATTTCAGCAGGACTGGTCTTGTATTTGCTCCTGGGTTATAGCTGGACCAGTAGTTTCCCGTTAAGTAGAACCCTTCTCAGGGTAATCTGGGAGGAGGTGGCCCAGGGGGAAGATCAGTGCTACAGAACGATCTTAATATGGGGGGGCAGCAGCAGCTGGCTCCCAGGCTAGGGGGGGGAGAGGGGTCACATGACTTATGGTTGGCTGTTCTTTATTGAGGGTGGTCTATGAGGGACTGGTTTAATGCCACACAGTAAGCTCTAGTTTACAGCACATTCACAAGCCGTCCATTGAAGGACAGATTCAACTCAGCGCATTTGCAATGTGGAGCTACTAAGCTGCAGGACATGTTTTTACGTCTGCGCGCGGCACGAAAAAAAAATACTTGAGAAGATCCTGGCTTTGAATAATCCCTTAGCTTGATGTGAAATCATCTACTCCTTGGCCACCCCAATAAGCTCGGAGCCCAGACAAAACTCCAATCGCCTTTTCTACCCCGCCGCGGCTTTCAGAGGCACGGGCCGCGCTCAAAGGAGACGTAATCCCCTCTCTGTTAAAAAACATGAAAGGCCTCCGACAAACCTAGCTTCCCCTCCGTGGAGAATTTGTCTAATCCCGCGCTGAGCTCTTAACAAGGAATTTCACCTCTCCGCTGAGTCCCATTACTGTGACTAATTCTGCTCTTGAATTACAAGTAAATTATGGCCCCTTAATTGCGGCGCGCGCTGTCACATGAAAGCTCTGTGTAAAGGCACTTCCGGGGGTAATTCTAGCCCAGGGAGCGCTCATACCTTCATGCAGGTGAAGACGAAGAGCCGAGATATTCTTGGTGAGCGCGCAATAACGTCCCTCGGTGATAATATAGAGGATTACGTTTTAACCTTCTCTCGTTTTTATTTCACTTCAAATGGAATCTGTCTTAGAGAAGAACGCTTGACCTTTATTCCTTTTTACAGTGTTGTCTGAAGCAGAAGATCAGCTTCCCTAATTAATTTCTCATTTCGCCTGTGATTCTTGAGGAATAAGTTCATCCCCCCCGATGAACGGGAATGCTGTACCGAGAGGCTCTTACGTAAGCGGCCTGAGATTTTCAGAGCGGGGGGTAAAACCAGTTTTGGGTCTTACGCACAGTTCTCTCACATGTTAGGTGAAATTTTGCTAGAGACACGGAACTGTGTCAAATTAAACAGTTTCCATTTATTTCCAACACAATTCCTTTAAGTGCAACCGTGCAGTGCATTCGGTTGTTGTTTTGCACGCACTAATTAATACATGAACAGTGATAAATATCAGACAATACTGTCTCACCTGTGACATATATTCATGCTGAACGGCTGATTACAATGGCAGCCTACTACAAAATTCCCTGGTGGTGGAATGACCTTCTAAACTCGATCAGAACCACAGAATCGATGGCCATCTACCACAAGAGACTGAAATCCCACCTCTTCAGACTACACTTCAATTGCATATATATATATATATATATATAATGTGATATATATATAGGCTATAGGCTATATAATGTAGCCTACTAACTTTCTTCTCCCTGTTTTATAGGTGCGGTGTGCATCTGCCCTGCGTCTGTTGTATTGTTGCAATAGATCTCTTGCTCTATACTTGCTATTTTAAATGCATTCACTGTAAATCGCTCTGGAAAAATGCCTACAATTTAAATGTAAATATACTACGAGGAACATATTTAGCAGACTGTATTACTTCAAGTGAACAGCAGAGAGCAGTAAAGACCTTTTCTAGTCTTGCAGGACCAGAAGCTTCACGATAGTGCTGATGTCTGCTAACTGTAACTATGCAATGATATAGTCATCTACTGGAAGGAACAATGGGAAAGGAGAGGAAGGTTGGTCCGATATGTTTATTCTCTCAAATACTTTGGCAGCGCTGGATAACTCCTGTCATGCTAATAAAACCAGGCTAAATTATGTAGAGAGAAGGGGCAGGGCCAGCAGCAGACTGGAGCAGACTTGCACACACAAACACACACACACATGCACACGCATGCACACACACATGCACTCTTACACAGACACACACACAAACACTCTCTTTATTTGAATTGTATTTAACCTTTATTTAACTAGGTTAGTCTCATTGAGATTAGAAATCTCATTTTCAAGAGAGACCTAGCCAAGAAAGCAGCAATAGATGACAACATTTAACATAACTCTTACACACACACATGCACACATGCACTCTTACACACATGCACAAATGCACCTTACACACATGCATGCACACATGGATTCTTACACACACACACACACACACACACACACACACACACACACACACACACACTTACACACACACACACACACACACACACACACACACACACACACACACACACACACACACACTCAAACTGTGCCTTACACTGCTGATGCATGATGTCAATAAAACTGTAAGTGCTGTAATTTTCAATCTCTGCTCATGCTTTAAAAAAAATAATAATACAAAAAACATGAAAATGTGGCATATTGGCTTCGTTCATGAGATATTGTAGTGTTAATGACATCTCTTCAGAGTAGGTTTGTTTTTGTATCACTTTTCTGTTTCTAGTGTAATCACTCAGCCACTCACTCCCACTCACCGTTCACCAGGCAAAGGGGATCTCTAATCATTATGAAGAGAGAGGCGGAAGAGCATGCTAACATAAATTAATAACTTCACTAAGAATCCAGACTGACGAGTGGAGGAGTTGAGCACTGGAGTTTACCTTTGGCTTCTTCATGCCTTATTCAGACGCGGACGCAACTTCTAAAAAGCGAAACCCGGCTGAATTATTCATGCGAGCCAGCGTTTGCCGGGGGGATTTCGTCGCCGTCGTTATCATACGCGGCGGAGTGTGTCAGCCTGACTCGGACCGCGTCCCCTCACAGCGCCGGATACGCCAACGGTGTCGCCGGCAACCGGGTCGCGGCCAGGCGAGCTTCACCTGTACCTCACCTCACCTCCCTGTCTCAACGCCAACTTCAAATGAACGGTCTCATTTCAATCTGAAAGGCACTTTTCCTTTACTGTGACCACGTGTCCGTGGTTTTTAGCCCTCTACTTGTAAAGCCAGGTAGTGCTATTCACTGCAGAGGCAGTGAGGGTGATTGAATTAGTGAGTGTGTGTCTGTGATTGTCTGGGTGTGTGAGGGAGTTAGTAAGTGTGTGTGTGAGTGAGTCGGTGGGTTTCTGTGGGTGAATTAGTGAGAGTGTGTCTGTGAGGCCCTGCGGGTGTGAGTGAGTTAGTGTGTGTGAGTGTGTGAGCTCACCCTCTAAAACCTCATGTTGTATACGACCCGTTTTATAGGCGGTTCCCTATTGCTGAAAATGCGGCTGTAAATGCTCCATGCACGGTAAATCCACACAGCGGTGAAAGCGATCAAGGCGGCAGTAAAAAAGTACTCTGTCTGGCGGCGATCTTCTCTGAGCTCCACCTGCTGCCTCGCCTCACATGGCTCTCCTTCCTCACCTATAAACTCCACCCCTCCTCACCTGCAGGGGCCTGATGGGTATACTGACTGGCGATACCACATGCTGTCAATCATTCACTCATAAGAGCCAATCATAAGGTGCTTCTCTCCATGATAGAACACTATGATTGGTTCTAGTCGCTGAGCCACTGACAACACAGGGTAGGCCCACCCGTTTGGGCCTTCATGGAGCCTTGCTAGAGATGCCACATCTGCCATCTACAGAGTATCTTCTACTCTCCTACTCAAGTACTACTCAGATCCTACTCAGGAGCTCATCCAATAAATAGATTCATTAATTTTCTCAGAGAGAGAGAGAGAGAGAGAGTAAAAAGGGGCAGCTGGAAGGAGGGAGATATTGGGCAGAAGAAAGAGTGGCCCTCTTAAAAATGAAATGATTGGAATTTTACTCTGAAACCATCAGAATCAACACACCAGGGAGAACAAAGGCCTGAATGGAGAGACAGAGAAAGTGAGAGAGAGGGGGAGGGTTTAACCCTTACAAACACACGTAGACACACACACACATACACACACTCTTACACGCAAACACACAGACTCATACATATTCTCTCTCTCTCTCTCTCTTACACACACACTCACACATACATTCACTCTCACACGCACACTCTCACACACATATTCACTCTCACACTCTCTTACATGCACACATGTACACGAACACATGCTCTCTCTCTCTCTCTCTCTCTCTCTCTCCATCTCACACACATACGCACACGCAAAGCTGCCGTTTGTACCTCTGTGGATGATGGCCCTCCATCACCTCCATTAACAGTAACATTCATTCAGCGAAGACAAACACTGCAGTTCATTTCAGACTCAAGTGGACAGAACAACATTGATATTTTAATTAAGCTCTTGACCTCTTGTGACCCCCGCTCTGTGGTACGGCTTTTCAATGTGAAGGAGAGGAGGGAAAAAAATGCAATTAAATAAGCAAACATAAAAAATGTCCGATCTGCTCTGTAGAGATGTTGATGATGTCACATGGCCACTGCACTCACTGTACATTTCTCTACACACAGCTCGGCCTGGTGCTGTTGTTGGTGATTAATTAATTAATTGTTAAAAGAGAAGGAGCCCATAGCCCTGTGGTGAGGCCCATGCTCACATTGGCTTGAGCCTCCAACACAAGCCTTCATTCAGAAGGGAAAACTATACGATACAAGTTTTGGACAAACAACACTCATTCCTGAAATCAAAGAAAAATACTTTGGGAAATCGGATCTCAGTATGGAACAGTTATAGATGGAAGAAGGTACTTTACAGAAGATATAAAACATACTTACGAGAGAAATAGGTTTGCATGTTGAAAGAAAATCAGGATGGCTAAAAGCGATCCACAGGAATGAAGGAATCAAGATAAAGGAGTGTGAAGTTTAGGAATAATTTTTTTTTTTTTAAGTACATTTAGTTTCTGATTTTCCCCCCAATTTGGAAGCCAATTATAACCTCTATTTTATTTCAATTAACCCTCCCCCATGAACTCGCCACCTATCTCTATGGGGCAAGCTACTCACCGAGGCTGGCGATGATCCACCTCCTTCAAGACGGAACTCACAGACCCCCTTTCTGGAGACACCCTTATGTGCTTCGCAGTGAGTTTGTCCCGACCACCTTCCCCCCTCCCCCAGGAGCAGCCAAATGCTGCCCCCGATCGGGGTTAATGGCCAGGGCCGGTCTGGCAGAGATAAGTTTCAAACCGTGTCCCTGATAGGCAGCTCACACTCATACAGGACCAGCCAAATACGGGTGCGTTAGGCAATACGCTATCCGCCAGCCCCAAGTTTAAGAACTTTTTGACAAGTGTAAAGTTCTACATGGGGCAATAACAATCTAAGGGACAGACTTATGTTATGGGGGTAACAAATTAGAATGTGTGTAATTTAGCGAAAAAAATGTTATGCTGAACAGGAACACTATAGTCATGTAACCTGTAGCCAAGACCATTGTAACAGTCTAACCTGTAGGCGGAAACAGAGCATCCAGATAAAAGAAGCACGACTGGAATTTATTACTGATATTACTTTTTATTTAATGCCTTTACACACAAACCCACCCCCTCCAAACCATCAATCTCTAGGGAAAACAAAAACGTGTAAAATCATTTCTTTGCCTTCATCCCAGTGTATCCCTGTGATGTCGCCATGAATACATCACATCAACCCCGCAATAGCTGGCTCCACGCGCTCCGAACAGGAGGGTAAAACAATGCACAATTTGTTTTGTGTTCCAGACCCTGAAAAGAAACCAGAAATCGGGAGCGACGTGAATATGAATGCGTCGAACACGACGCGCCGGGCTTTCAGCAATGAAACAGAATCGAAGGGCTTTGAACCTGAGGGATCCAAAAATAACCCGCCGGTGTTACTGTGGAGAAAGAGAGCGAGAGAGAGAGCCTGCCTTTCAGAGACGGCGCAGGGATCCATGCCTGTCAGGCTTCTAATATCCCTTTAATACCAGGAGCAGGCAGCGGGGGGCAGGGGAGGGGGGGGCGGTGAAAAGATGATATAAATCATTATTAAACATCCCACATCAAAGGTGATTTTATTTTATTTTTTCTTGGGTGTCTTTGAGAAAATACATTTTGCACCAGATGTGACTGTGGCTGTTTCTAAAGTGCTGCACCGCCCTGTCCCTCTGTGAGAGGGGCTACCTGTGGGAGAAACAACATCACTGCTGCAGCTCCCCAAAGACCACCTCTCCCTCTCTCTCCTTCACTATCCCTCTCTTTCTTTCTTTCTTAGTCTCTCTCGCTTCTCTCTTTGTCTTTCTCTCTCTCCCTCTCTCTCTCCTCTCTCCTTCACTATCCCTCTCTTACTTTCTTCCCTAGTCTCTCTCACTTCTCTCTTTCTCTCTCTCTCTATGCTCTCTCTCTCTCTCTCTCTCTCCCTCCCTCCCTCTCTCTCATTGGTATGCTGGTCACATTTCTAGCAGTCTCATATGCACTCGTAGAAAATGCATTAGCCATCGCTAATTCTTTTTTATCTTGAAAGCAGGCATTGTTTTTCCTTCTTCCTCTTCATTTTTATTTTTGTTCCCATTAAAAAAAAAATTACTATTGCGTCCAGGTAATTATTGTCAGGTGCTGTGTACACAGATCATATTTTCATAGAACAAAATCTAGAATTTTCAGCGTAAACGAAATGGAGGCTTTGAAGAGTGCGGGGGATATCGCCAATGATGACGCAGAGGGAAAAACAAATACACAGATACACTACGGGAGATTTGATGAGCGGCGGCTTCGGGCCACATTCAGTCCTTCATCTCATCTTCAAGTGGCTAATTTATAGAAATATTACACATATTTCTTATTTGCACGACTTCCATGTTATTTTTATGTTGTGGTTTCATGAAATGAACATGAAAAAGTGTCCTAAAGTGTGGCCAAACCTCAAAGAGTGAGTCTGAGTCTGGGCCTCAGAGAGTGAGTCTGAGTCCAAATCTCAGAGAATCAGTCTGAGTCCAAATCTCAGACAGAGAGTGAGTCTGAATCAGAGCCTCAGACAGTGAGTCTGAGTCCAAATCTCAGACAGTGAGTCTGAGTGCAAGCCCCAGAGAGTGAGTCTGAGTCCGGGCCTCAATCTGCTCTACATAACATTGCAGTGTGGACACCAGATGACAGAAAAACAAGATCTCTCATGCAATAATTACGAGAAACATTATCACTGCATAGAAACATTAACGCTGTTGCTAAATTTCACTTAAACGTGTCACCAGACACTCGAGCATCACCCAGACGATGACATCGTCCCTTCCACTGCAGGTCTGGTCCAGACGTGTGTGTGTGTGTGTGTGTGTGTGTGTGTAGGGGGAATGTATCATTTGACATTTCAGCCAAACACACAGTATAAAACGTTGAGTTATTTAAGCTCTTTAAATCTTCCTCTGCGAAACTGCATTATCAAAAGCTCTTAGAGAAAACAGAAATGTCAGAGGAGGGAACTCTGGGCTCCTCTATTAAGCGGAGCAAATGGATTTATTTAATCTGTATTGTATTGAGGGAAGTACATTAGGGCAGAGGCAGAAGACAGTTTAATGGATTTAACATTAGTAATCAGACCTGGACTCAGTATAAATCAAATACCATCAAGTTTCAGGGCTAATGCACAGCGGCCATTCATTAGCGCCATTCAATCCCCATTATGGCAATCCGCCGGAGATAGCCGCCCTGGCTCACGCTGCCCCTCCTAAGACGGACCTTCACCCGGGCTGGATGATGACAGTGTTATTTTGTTGAATGAAGATGATTGGCCGGCATTGATCGGTGCTCTGAAAGGCCCAGGGGAGAGCTCTCTCTCCCTCTCAGGTGATAGCTCAACAGGAAGTGGCTCCGGGATTATCCGATTATCTCCTAATGTACCGTGGGAGGGGGACAGTGCTGGGAATAGGCTGTCTGATAGATGCCCCCCTCTTTCTCTTCCTCTCAATTTACATTTTTTTGTAGTATAGCCAAAGCACAATTCATACAGGTAACTGGCAAAATAAAGGAAACACCAACATAAAGTGTCTTAATAGGGAATTGGGTCACTACGAGCCTTCAGAACAGCTTCAGTGCGCCTTGGCATAGATTCTACAAGTGTCTGGAACTCTATTGGAAGGATTCAACACCATTCTTCCATGGGAAATTCCATAATTTGGTGTGTTGTTGATGGTGGTGGAAAACGCTTTCTCAGACGCCGCTCCAGACTGATGACTGAGATGGCCATGCCATATGGTTTACATCGTTTTCATGTTCATCAAACCATTCAGTGACCACTTGTGTCCTGTGGATAGAGGCATTGTCATCCTGGAAGAGACCACTCCCATCAGGATAGAAATACATAGGATGAAGGTGATCACTCAGAATGGCTTTGTATTTCTTGCCATTTACCTTGCCTTCTAAGGGATTGAGTGGACCTAAACCATGCCAGGAAAATGCACCCCACACCATAACAGAGCCATCAGAACCCTTCGCTGTGGGAAACAAGCACTCGGGCGTGTAGGTTTCTTTTAGCATGTGCCACACATGCACTTGTCCGCTTGTTGAGAACAGGGTGAAGGATGACTCATCTGACCATAGGACTTTTTTACACTGCTCTGTAGACTGCTGTCTGTATTATTTGCACCACTTTACTCGCAAGCATGCATTTTTCTGTATAAGGGGTTTATGCACTGCAACCCAACCATAGTATCCCTCTGTGAAGTTCTGTTCAATGGACTGTTCTTGATAATACTGCCCGCTCAAGTCCTCAATTGATGTTTCAATTCAACGTATTCATAGTTGCTTGTCTGTGTTGCCTTGCATCTCAAAGCAATGTACGGACATCACGGTCGAGGAGTATGTGCTTTCAACCACAGTCCTCCCTAGTTGATGATGTCTTTCCCTCAGACTTCCATGCCAACATCACATTAGCCACTGTTCTTCACGAAACATCAACAAGTTTGAGCAGTCTTCATCACTGAAGCTCCTGCCAAACGTGCCCCAACAATCACCCCTCAAGTCACTGAGATCTCATCTTCTAGCCATGGTAGCCGAAATAATGGGTAACTGGGCCTGCCCAGCATTTTTTAACATGACCCTAAGCATGATGGGATGTTAATTTCTTAATTAACTCAGGAACCACACCCGTGTGGAAGCACTTGTTTTCAATACACTTTGTATGATTTACTCATGTGTTTCCTTTATTTTGGCAGTTACCTGTATATATATATATATATATAAGGCATATATAAATTATGCCTAAGGATGGTCAATACAAGGCAATACAAATTATGCCTAAGGATTTCAGTGATTAACTTTTTTGAAAAATGAAAATGAAGGAAATGATATGAACAATTCAATTAAAATGAATATTACATTAATTCAATGAAAGTTTAATGTAATTCATTGTATTTTTTTTGTTAATTTTAGTTTTGAAAATGTAACAGATTTCAAGTGCACAACAAGCTTTGTTAAAAAACAAACTAAGATTAATTAACAGATAATGTTTAAAGTGTAATAGTTCATTGATCGTGAATATGTTTTGCATTATTTTAAGTAGCCAGGAAAAACAACTATTAAAAAGTTTTCTGATGGGTTTTTTAGATTAACCCCGTTAATTAGGGTTCATTTTAAAAGACATTTTTGGCGTTAAAAAACGTAAAAACAATGTAAACGAATCAAGCGAAAAATGAAATAAAATAGATACAAATGACCCTTAAAAGGAGTATTTACAAATGCTTGCTGTGTCATTTTATCTAAGTGGTATGTAACGAACATGAATATACATTGAGTTAATGAGGAATCCATAGACACTTAGCCTATATTGTTTTTCGTGATATTGTGAGACAGCTTCCAGCACAGACGTGACATTCTACTTATGCCGAATAATTCCACTGTTGTTTTGGCACCTTTAAAAATCGGTAATCATGTCATCAGCCGCGCGCCCTTCGATGTGCCTCTAATTGCATTAGATACAGTTCTGTACGCCCCTGTAATATGGTTAACATTGTGAAGTATGTGGAATCTCTCCAGTTTGTTTGGAAATTAAACGCCGTCTGATGTAATTAATTTAATTACGTGGCTTCCCCGTGTCACTTCACACCATTCTGTTTACTCTTCAGGTTGGAAATTGTGAAAAAAGTATTAATGGGATTTTATCATTTTGGTGTCATGCATGTAAACTGTGATGACACCCAAGCTGATATTAATAACGGCTGAATCACAACTACCATAACCCTGCAAGAGGTGTTGATTATGTGCTAGATTATTGAGGGGGAAAAATATCGCAATTGGACAGATCAGCCTGCCTGGAAACAGAATATATATATATATATATCCTTTCCACATTGGCACATCCTGTCAGAAAGCCACATCTTTAATCTCATCAGTTTGTCTAGAACCTCTGATAGACAATCTGGTTAACCGATAATATTCATCATGAGTTGCCGGCAGCTAGTTAGTTTAGATGAATGTTGTTTAGATCGAATGCGCTGTATTCGTAAATTCACTCAATCGTATTTACAGTTTGCACCAAAACGCGGATATGTCGCAGTCAGTAGCCTAATCCCAGTCTGTCTGAATGTCTGCGCAGCACCAAGGACCAACCTGGGGTCAGGGGATGACGTATGGAGGTATGGCAGTCCCACCAGCAGGACATATGGCGTTAAAGAATCATTATTTGTGCAATTCTGATGTGTTTTTTCGTTTTCTTTCAGCTTCGTGTTGAAAAGCATCATAGCGCGCGCACCTGAAAGGCCAGGGCTCAGGCTCTTCTGATGAAAAACAATATTAATTTGCCGTGACTCAGCTGCACGTCGTATTTACAGCCCAGGACAGACCAACTCGGCGCTGACTGTTTGTCACTATTTCCGTCCACGCTGGGGGCCGGGGCGAGTGTTTTGATTTAATTTAACAGGAGATGCGCCGATCTGGAGGGCTGATTTTCCCGGAGGCTTGGAAGAAGGTTTATCATGGGCTGCTGTCCACTAGTGACGTCACTTCCTCCCTGGAGCTGCTGCTGGTTAAATCACCACTGAGCAGCCAGGCGTCTGGCGTGGCTCTATAATAAGACTTGTGATATGATAGTTTTCATGAGGCAGGCCAACTGCGCCGAGCTGAGTTTTTATTGCATCGGCAAACTAATTGGGACCGGAATATTCCTTCTGTGGTACAGCGTGACCAGTGACGACCTTTTTCTGTTTATTATTCCGGAAGATATTTGAGGGGAAAAAAATGTTTTTTAATGCTCCAGTGGGTTGTATTTATTTTATTTTTTTGGCAACTAATGGATTTTGTTTTCTCAGAGCCATTAGAGAGTAATGCTCTTCAGATCCTCGTCAATGAAATTACTGCAAAATAAAATAATATTCATAGCAAGCTTTTTACAACCGATTACGACCGTTCCCTTAACTCTGCTTGTTGTTGAGATCTTGCCACCTCTCTTGTGAATTTCCGAATTAACACGGGAAGAGCATTCAGACTCGATGCAAACTAATTTAGTGGGAGTTTAGTCCCCAACGGGAGCTGCGTTTCCCGGGTTACGGGTGGGGGAATCCGAGGATGTGGGGACGCCCTGTTCTGATTTGGGGTCAAATGTATTTAAATGCAAATGACTTCCCGTTGTTGTATTTATACATTTCAAAATACTGATGCAGCTGCGAGCTCCCACAGCCCTGCGAGTCGATAAACATGCAAACGGTTGACCGCGTTTTTCAGATGGTGGGTAATTTTCCTGAAGCAAAGTTAATGAATGTCAGACAGTGACAGCATATGATTTTTAACCCCTTGTCACTCTGTCAGACTTGTTAACATTGTGGTTTACTCAACAGTTTTTTTGTTGTTGTTGTTACTGAAATATAAATGCAGACAGACTTTAAAATATTCAACATCTAAAAAGCCACCTTTTGTAGCTCAGGCCTAACACTGACAGCACAGTTATCTTAACACCGTTGACAGCTTAACATTGTTTAATGCTAATATGCAAATGATGGTATGCCTCCTCTCCCTTCTCCTTGTATGTCTTCCTCTTTTACTTGTCTCCCTCCCTTCTCTCTATGATTCAAATTCAAATAGGCTATGAATTTGAAATCCACAAAAACCGCCAATCGCTGATCCTGCCACAAAAACAACAATCTTTGTCCAGACTACAAAAATCGCAGATCTCTGACCCGACTACAAAAACGGCCAGTTTCGAACCCACATACATACATATACACACACATACCAGTCTTGAACAAGGGGGGTGAGGTGAGTGGGGGGATTTTGGAATTCTCTCCTAAATGCATACATGGTCTATGAGACCAGTAACATCATCCTTAATAAAGCTGTCTACTCACTGTCAACGCTGCTCTCTCTGTCTCAATGCGGTCTTCTCACTGTCTAGACTTGTGTCTGCACTCTGAGTCCGTGACAACTGTCCTCGTGTTGTTCTCTCCCTGCAAATTCAATTTTAAAACCAATGGGAATATGATTCAATTTCAAAATTGAGGGGAAAACAGAAAAATAAGACTATTTTAATGAAAACATAACGGGGCTCCTTTAACATTTATATTAAAGTGCAATCTCTACTTTAAACGGTTCCTCTCTGCTCCCTCGTCTTACCGCTGCTTTGATGCTGCACTGCTGTAAAATAAGACTCCTAAACCTGCAAACAAAAACCGAATATGAAAAATGGCATTAATAATCAATAACTCAATGTGCTCCTCACTTCACACAAGCTAGTGTAGCGAATACACGCAGAAGTGCACCATTGCTGGAAATTTGGGCCATTTAGTGAGCTATTAACTAAAATGAATAATTGGACACTGAAAAGGGTTATTCTAGCCAGACTTGTTTATGGATTGGGGGAGATGAATGCCACCCTAGGTGGGATGGGCCAGAGCCACCAGGGGCTGAGGGTGGGAGAGGCAGCTCCCCATCAGAGGGGGTCCCAAGGGCCTTCCCCTCAGCACGGAGAACCATAAGTCTCGATGGAGTCACGCGGTCTTACCCTGAGCAAGCATCAACAACCTCGAGCTCAATGCCTTCCTACGTAGCCTGCTGCCAGCACAACTGTGTCCGCTTTCCAACCCAGTCGGCCTAGAAGAAGCACTAAGGGGGCAACCGAAGAGGTCGAGGGTATTCCGCACGAAAGCCTGGAAGCCAATCCCGTGCGTGCCAACGCGAGAGCCAATGAGCTGTAGGGAGAAGACGATGATGAAGTGGCCACAGCGTGAGCGATCCCCCTCCATGTTGGTGGTGGGACATGCCTGGTCACATCCACCAGCACCAAACCTGGACAAACAGCCTGCTCCGCCCCGGAGACCTCCACCAGCGTTAGATGGGAAGCCACATCAGTCATAATGGAGATGGTGACGGGGCAGCGGTCAGCGATGTGAGGCCGTGCCGTTCTACCTCTCTCCGTGAGCAGCGAGACAGTACAGCGAGAGGTCTGTCTGGCAGACACTCAGGGTCTGGATGCCTTAGCTGCCATTGGAGCTAGCATTACATTACATTACATTACAGGCATTTAGCAGCCCCTCTTATCCAGAGCGACTTACACAGTTTCACATTTCTTTACATACAATCCATTTATACAGCTGGATATTTTACTGAAGCAATCCAGGTTAAGTACCTTGCTCAAGGGTACAACGGCAATGCCCCACCTGGGATCGAACCTGCAACCTTTGCGTTACAAGCCCAGTTCCTTAACCATTATGCTAACACTGCATCAGCGCCACGGTTCTGAACATCACCATCGCCGGCCGATTTCTGTCTACTGCACTCCCCAGGAGCCAGAACGACACACGGTGTACCAGGCAAGCTAGAGAGAGAAGCGGTGTGAGTCACTGCGCAATGCAGCAACGTAGGAGGCAGTGTCAACCAAGACAGCAATGGCCTTTGAGCAGTGGTTTTTTTAAAAAGGCAGATAGATTTTGTAAAACAAGTTTTTCGAACTAAGTGACATGCAATGGAATTAAATAGATATTAATTCAAAATGTTTAGCCATGTATGTCGTATTTATTAAAAAATATTTTTCAAAAATGGTTGGGGAAGTCAAGCTTGCCTTGTTGTCTTAAGGAAACTGCCACTGACACACACACACACACACACACACATATACACATATGTGGTGGAAAATATCAAGCGCCCAGTATGCTGGACATTTGGAAGTTCACCCAACAAAACACATTGAACAATTCTATTTAATTATTTCTGGTACTAATATCACAAGTACAAAACAATTAAGCAAACATTTATACATTAGCAGGTATATCTCATAAACTACAAGTTCTTAATTCCAAATATTCAAATGTTCAGATTACTGGACAAACTAAAGACGTAACTAAATATTAACACTTAATTTACTTAATTATTAATATATTTATAATTATTTGAAAAAACACTTCCAGCTAACAGCACACCAATAGAAATCTTAAGTGTTCAGCAAGCTGTACAAGCAGACCTGAGTGCTCCACCACCGATCTGAGAAGCATCAATCTCAAAATAAAAATGTCCAGTATACTATCCAGTTGGAACGAGGAGGTTAAGCACTTTATTTAGTTTACTATTGTTTAGGAGCTTTAAATAGTGCTGGATATTAAGCACCTCAGGTAAAGAACTTTGCTATAAAACCTTCAAACTCTCAACATGCTGGCGAGAGCCAGAGTTCCCAGTAGGTCACATGTGCCCCGTACCACATACTGCCTGGTTGGTCTGGTTGTGTAACAGACAACGTTATTCAAGACAGCTCACTGTTGTGGGTATTTCACAGTCAGTTTCCTGAAGATTATAACAGCTGGAGTGCACTGAGATGAGTGTTCCGGGATAAACTGAGATTTGAGGTTGAAAGCCTCGCTTCGCAACACAGTAGCAGATTCTCCGTACAGGATTCGATCCCATAGCCCTCAGGTTCAGAGCACACTGCTCAAAACACAGTTGATTCAGTTGTCCCGCTTTCCACGTTATGCTTTCTGTTCTGGCCAATCTAGGCTCTCACCGAGCACGTGCAGAATGACTGGCCTAGATTCTCTGCCTGCTCATTGGTCAGTTGGGGTGGGCGGCGGACTGGTCCTTAACAATGAAAAGGCCAATCCATTCCAATCAGGCCATTCAACGCGTCTCAAGATTAACACACCCAGTCTGATAACTGAAAGGAAATCAGAGGGTTTTTGTGCGCTAAGTAGTTCAATCCCCCTCCACCTCCACCTCATTATAAGAAACTTTTATTCGCTATAGAAAGGCCATCACGTTCTGACTGCAGGAGAACAATGGCTGCTATTATCCTCTGACTCAGAATAACATTTGACATCTTGACACGTTCTGGGCTGCTAAAATTAACAGACACCATGAGGTGCTTTTCACAGTCTTACCTTAAGGTGCAAATGTACCCACTATTTGTACTTTTGAGTAGCAGCACCTTATTTATACTCCAACATAATGTCTGAGTAAAGCAAACTTACATATATATATTTTTGGCCCCTCCAGTTTGGCAACTGTGCCTCTTGAGTTGCCACTGTACCACCAGCACCCACACGCCAGGAGCCCCACTGCAGAACTGCACTCCTCCAACATAACTAATGAATAGAAGGCTGTTTATACTCCGACATAACTTATCATGTGAGTCCCTCAAGTTCCTCCTCTTCATCTCCCAGCATGCAACGGACAGACCGACAAGGTTAGGTTGTGCTGGCCTGTTATGGTGTGGACAGTGTTGGTCATTTTTGTGTATTGCACAGACCTGTGTCAAATACTTGACGTAGACACTGTTACAAATGTACATAGATGCACACGGACTGACTGGGTCTTGTGATGCCTGACCGTGATGAGAGTTTGATCAGGGAGACACAGGGTCCAGTGAAGTAGTGAGGAGGTTGAATTAGCCCAGAATGATGCAATTATCCTTTCTGAGTGGCCCTGGTGGCCAGGTCACTGCACTGCAGCTGGGGAGCACTGCCACACAATCACACGGTGGTTATGGCATCACTGCTCCCCTGGGTGGGGGGGGGGGGGGGTATGGTGCATTGCTGACACTGCAGACAGCTGAGACTAAAAAGTCAGAAATTATAGATGGGATTGGACACGGTTTTATTGGAAAAGAAGCAGGAATATGCTGGGCTTGCACCCCTTGGACTCCTGACAGGCGCCCCGCATTTCTAATGCAAAACTAAATGGGCGAACGGCAGGGCAACAGCGCAGCGGGGGAAATGTACTTTATATGGAAAAAAGGTGAGGAAAAAAAAGAGGACGGGGGCAAAACTGCCCTCGCCGTCCAGATTAAATTACCTCTCGGATTTTGAAGATAAAACTGGTGTGTACAGACTCTGGGGAAACGTGTAAATAATATGACTAATCCTCATAAATACACTCCCAATACAGGATTACTGTTATTCATACATAATCACATCGTCATGGGAACGAGGCGAACGATCCAAGGTATTGGCTCCGGAAATTGTTAACATTAAAAGGCCGGTCCCGAGAGGTGACATTTTTAAAAATTACTTAATATTCTAGGCTAACAGGTGAAACGAACGGGATCCTAAACGCTGAAAGTGTCGACACCACTGACAACCATTTGTGGAAAAAGTAGAGTTCAATGTGGAGTTCAAATACAAAGCCAATGACAATGAGCCCAGCCTGCATTGTGTTAAAATAAGTTTAAGGAAAATATTATAGAATTTTTCACAAACTTTTTTATGTCTTAAAAAACGTAATGGAACAAGAGAACAAGAACAATATCTAATAAAAAAAGTAATAAGGTGTGGCACCGAAGAGTGGGGCTGTAGAATCGGCCAGAAAGTGGACGGTCGGAACTTGGGTCCATTTGACTGGGGCGTGGTTATTCTGCAAACCTGAGCCGCCTCCTCTCGTCTCATTGGTCATGTAAATCGCATCTCTTATACAAAGTAATGACCATTGGATTGGCAAATTACCCTGAGATCACTACAATTCACCTGCAATCTGAAGCACACAAGGTAATTGGCTGAAATTTTATTAAGAAAACAAGCAAGGATTGACAGCACAGCTGTGGATTTAAAACGTGTGTGAAAATGGCCTTAATACATCCTCAAAGCCGGGTTAGTGTGAGTTAGTGTGAGTGTGCGTATGTGTGTGTGTGTGTGAGTGTGTGCACGCGTGTGTGCACGCGTGTACTTAATGGTAGACTTGGGGTACGAAATTGTGAGGCGATGACAGGATCTGGATAATGCTGACTTCACATTACAAACGCAACCACAAGGCTAGAGTTGATCCTCGGTCACGTCATTCCGCAGACAAAAACCTGAAATGCCATCAAAGACCTTTAAAACATGATAAATAAACAGAGGACTCTCTCTGGAAGACTGTAAACGCCACCCAGCTGCCTCGCCAGGCAGTAAAGGATGTATCGCCTGCAAAAAATAATGTGAGTTGACTGAACAGCCATGGTTTCCACAGGGGGGCATGACCAATCGATCGGCGAGCCAGCCAGTATTCCTCCTGCGTGCGCGCGCACACGGATGGGACTGCTCCTCCCACCGCCTGCCGAAGCAAGAATACAAATAAATAAATAAATACAATTTGAAAAATTCCAATTTCCATGTTTCACTTCTGATTATGCCACGTGTTCTCTGTTCCATGCAAGACGCGACGGAGATGAAAGATTTCAAAAAGAACAAAGACTTTCACACTCCGCAACGGCAAGCCACAACGAGCGGCTTTCATCTCCCCCCGCAATGGGCAAAACAAGACTCCAATCAGCGTTATTAAAAGAACGATTTTCTAGCTCTTGGGGCAATGGTAATTTGGTGACTAATAAGCAGTTGAGGAGATGTCAATTTCTGTCGTTTTTCCTGGTTGATTTGTACACCTTGGAAGAAGCTTTATTATTATTATTATTATTTTTACATGTTTCCTTTTTAAAATAGTCCCGCCTAATCAAGATTTAATACATGAAGTGTTACAGTGGGATGAGGAGAACACGGACGCATCAGAGCCACCAGAACCAACACACATTAAGACCAGCTCCTACACAGCAGGGCAAGGCCAGGAGCTGACTATATTTACCTGCCTTTATGTACACATCTACTTCTGTTCTTTCCTGCTGCTTACAAAGGCATAACCTACATGTGCATCAACTGTTTTTAGTGCAATTTTCATTTAATACAACATATTCTGATGACATTAAACACAAAATCAGACATACAGACTACGTTTAATATATACTGCAAATGTGAACATGCTTGCATACTTGACAACAGTAGCTATGCGTTAATGTGAAAGTAATTATATTTTGTTGGTGTCTCGTAATTTTACGTTCATCAAAAATTAATGTATAACATTTTCTACTTTACATTCAACCTATACATTAACATTCAATTGTATTTTTTGTACATGGACAACCTGTGCCAGCTAGTTACTTTGCCTCTGGCTAACGCTAACCATATATTTCTACTGCCATTTAAAAAAAAAAAGAGCCTCAGGAGTTAAGAATAAACGCATGTCTGCCTCTTCAACGATTTTCACAGACGAAATAATTCCATCATAACAGCTTCGGAACGTTTTAGGAGTAATTTCCCATACTCGTGAACACTCCATCTAACGTCACCCGTTTCAGACAGGCAATCACCCCTCCCCTGGTCCATCTGTGGCCCGGAAGGCTGTTATCAGAGCAGCCATTACACATGATGAGAGATTATTACGCACAGTTTGAGAGATATTTCGATACATCTCTTTTGACAGGGTCCTTTCTTCGTCTCCCGTGGCGGCAGCGATCTGAAAGGTACAGTTAACTAACGCACCCGCGATGTCAGGCTCTCCTCGGTTTACCCGGCGGAGGTGACTGACGCCGTCGTTCTGGACACGTTTCTCTCTCTGTCGCTCTCTCTCTCTCTCTCTCTCTCTCGTATTCATCTGCTGTAATTGTGGAGCGCGAGCGCGTCGGGTGATAATGGGCTCATTGGGGAAGTGCGTTCGGCCGGTAAGTGGCTGCCGCTCCTCCACCGCACGCTTAATGCAAACCGCCCGGCCGTATTTTAACCCCGGGAGCACCGCTCATAAGTACAGTCTATTCGTTCTTACAATTTCACAGTCGGGGGCCTTCAAGTGCGCTTGCTGTTATTGTTCCATTGTTTCCGCTCGCTGTTTCGATGGTTCCACTTAAAATCGGATGGAAATGAGCTAATAGGTGACTTTGCCGCAGATGGGAATCTAAAAACGACTTGATTACAGTGTTTCCATCCAGCACTTCGCTGCAACCCTCTCTTCAGATGTCAAGTTTACTCCGCGTGCAATTGGAAAGTAGAAGAATATGAATTTTAAAGTTCCCTCAGAAAAAATCAATTGTGTCATATATATATATATATGTGTGTGTGTGTGTGTGGCAGTTGAATACTGCTAAGAGAAATTCAAAGTCGTTGAATAAAGTTCCAGAAAATTGCAGTGCTTCCTGTGTGTGTGTGTGTGTGTGTGTGTGTGTGTGTGTGTGTGTGTGTATGTGTGTGTGTACTCACATGTTGGGTATGATTATTCAAATTCAAACTCAAATTCAAATCTTCCATTTGCCTGATAAGCGACTTTGTTCAGTTAAAGGATTAAACCCATAGATGATAACATGGAGAACATGGAGAACATGCATACAAATACTGCCAAAGCACAACACACAAGCAGCAGTGTACAGAAACCTCAAACAAAAAAATACTGTAAGCAATGAACATGCAGCAAACACTGTAATAACACTAATGATAAATGTATGTGTAAAGTAACAAACAGGTTGTATGAATTTAAATAAATTATTATTATATTTCTGTGCATCACTGTGGTTGAGAACAGTATTTTGTTTTGGTCTTTTTAGGTGTTTCTATTATTATTATTATTATTATTATTATTATTACCGTATTTATTTATTTTCTCCATGTAACCGTTTGAGGGCTGTATAACTGTTGGGGTGCACCTTTGTTATTTTCTTAATGACCCATAAAGGTAGGTTAAAACTCAATCTCTCTCTCTCTCTCTCTGTCTCTCCCTCCCTCCCTCCCTCTCTCTCTCTCTCTCCCTTCCTCTCTCTCTCTGTCTCTCCCTCCCTCCCTCTTTCTCCCTCCCTCCCTCCCTCTCTCTCTCTCTCTCTCTCTGCCCCTCGCTCTCTCTTTCTCTCTCTCTCCGTGTCGGGGCAGGGGGCAGTCTTGCCATGACTTCCATGTAATAACCTTGGACAGTTTCAATTTCAGAGTCACTGCTCAAATACTCTTTATAGCTGAGCCCTTTAGATTATATTACTGCTCTGCTCCTCTGCTGGGCTTGGCTGTCCCACGTATAATTTCAAGTTCATTGTGTTTTTTCCCCCCATTTATCCTTGAAGAAAGATTGTTCTCGAGGATTACCTCCTTTATTGTCCAGAAATATCTGCCATGATTAATGCCCTGCCGTCCGCAATACATCACTTCCCCTCCCAAGCTTGGCACAGGCAGGTCCCCACAGGACCCCGGTGTCACCACTCGCAGGCTCACCTATATTGTGTTTACAAAAGAACACTCTCTCTCTCTCTCTCTCTCTCTCCCCCCCCTCTCTCTCTCTCTCCCTCTTTTTTCTCTTTTCTCCTTTTCCTTCCCCCCCCCCTCCTTGTCTCTCCGCTGTCTGCAGGCATTATCAGATTAAACTGAGGTTGTTGGGGCCCGATAACCCCCCCTTCCTCAGACAACCCGATATGGAGGACTGGACCCCAGCTGATCTTGTGTCAGGCAATGTCCAATGATGTTAAACGATGTCGGCCGATGCCCAGGTGGCGCTTGGGGCCTCTGGTCTCAGTCAGTCAGTATGAGTCCAGCAAAGTGCGGGATGCTGTGAGCTTCAATGTTTTTGGGATTATGAAACACTGCGCTCTGTGCAGGGTCTGCTTAATGCACATTTAGCTGTTGATTAATCACAACCACACGCCCTCCTCGATATGATGCCTGCCATGCCACGCTGAAACCTTTAAGTGCAGCCTTTTGTTATCCAAAAGGTATCTACTTGCTGTCACCTTGTCAAAGTGTTTTTTAAAAGGGCGCAGGGCTGCCCCCTGCCCCCAGCTACATCCCTTCAAGAGATTCATGGGGCCCAGCCTCAATCAATCAATAACACAGTCCGTCCTCTTGTCAAAACCTGCAACAAGAGGACAGGGAGAGTCCACCACCACACAGAGGCCAGCAAGGGGTGCTGGGATTTTGAGTTTTTGGTAAGCAGATGGTTTGTGGTTCCTCACCCCCCTGGTCCCCTTGTGCCATGCTGCCTCATAGCAGGCCGGTGGATGCCGGTGTTTCCCATCATGCATTGTGGCAGCATGGCTCCTGGTGTCACACTTGTTTTGGGGGCTCAGCATCCTGAGTATTTCTTGTTCTTCCTCGACTCTCGGCTGAGAAAAGCCAACTGGACCGGCTGTCACAGCTATTGATCGCAGGCTGTATTGATGAATGGTCACAGCCCGTGGTGATGCATCACCTCAAACTAACCGCAAATGGACCGCCATCACTCACCCCTTCCCCAGCTCCGAAGGTAAGGGAGATAAGCTCTCAGAGTTATAAACACTGTGGGACTGAAATAGCTGCAGAGTTGCCCTCCTATGATGAATCGTTTTGTTTCAGAGGAAGTGGGGATCACCTGACACATTGCTAGCGGTAACGAGAAGCGCAGAGGCAGCAGGTTGGAAAAGTGTGTGTGTGTGTGTGTGTGTGGGGGGGGTGATCCTAATAATCAACATTAACTTGCTTAAAACCTGATAACCCACATAAATGTATTTAAAACCTGATATCCCACATTCACTGACTTGAAACCTGAAAACTCACATTCATTTATGTAAAGGCTGATAACACACATTCAGTTACTTCAAACCTGATATCCAACATTAACTTAGTTATTCATTTAAAAAAAATCTTATTAATCTAATTTTGATATGCAGGGGCACATAACAACCGCCTTGAGTTTCCTATTCACAAAATCACAATTTTTCATTAAAGACTTTTCTCCCCAAAGCAAAACAATTGCAAGCACATTAATTCCACCCATGTTAGCATTTGTGAAACCTCACACTCCCATCACTAGGAGGAAGATGTTCATGTCCTAAAATGGTTTTACACTGTAACACCTGTCATGCTCATGAGGCCAATTACATTTCTGGGGTGGGTTCCATCCCAGCTCTCAGTTATGTTTTGATTGGCGGATTTATGAAAGAGACCTGTCACTCTTAGTCTTATGCAGGTGGACTTGGGTGGAGTCAAACTCAGGTCCTGCAGGTATGCATTGTCTAACAGGAGTCACGCCCACTGGGCAGGTGAGCTGTTGTGCCAGGTGACTTCTACCTTTGTAGTGCTGCAGCACCATGTCTCCCCACCAGGAGAGCGCACTTGACTGGATATTGTTTCCTCAGTCAGGAGTCATCACCAGAGGGCGCTCTCTCACCCTGTTTCCACCCAGCTGTGGACCAAACACCAGGGGACTTAAGCACTGCTGTCTACAGCATCGCCATATACACAACTGTACACACACACACACACACACACACACAAATGTACAAAGACACTGTCCTCCCCAAAAGAAAATGCACACACACACACACACACACACACACACATAGTTTCAGTTATTTCTTTCAACCCCCCCTTCAAATAACTACCCGAGTTCCAGTCTAACACTCTCTCAGACTAACACTGATTAGGGAGTGGTTGGCTTGTCCGGGGTGGGGCAGTGTGGAGGATGGGTGTGTAGGGGGGGTGGGGACAGGTGCATGTGTGTGTGTCTGTGTGTGTGTGGTGGAGGGGTGCGTTGGGGGTGCATGACCTCCTTTGTTCAGCGTCAGTAGAAGCTCCCCTGAAAATGATGCTGAGGAAATAAATCTTTTGGATATTGTGTTTGGTGAGTGAGGGGGGCATCAGAGGACTTCTGCTTCACCCGGGGTGGGGGGGTGAAGGGGGGGCATCATAACCAGCGCGCAGAGTTTATTCCTGCAGGAGTAATAGCTCGGTCTCCACAGAAGGTTTCGCACATAGATTACCTCCCGTAAAAATCTGTCAGCTTCACCTCGCCCCAGCTACAAATACATCTGGCCTATTATTCAGCATTCATTACATTCTGAGACATTAGTCAAGTTGACCTTTCTGCAGTCTAATAAACAGCCACTGCCATTTTTCCCTTTACCGGGGATTTCGTTGGCCCAATTAATATTAGAGCCGGCATCAAGAATCTGTTTACTCTTTTTACCATCCCCCCTGCCCCGAGACTCGTCCCCTGGCCCGGACGGTAATTGGACGGGCTCAGCCTCGGATGCGGGGACCTTCCGGGATGTTCCGGGGGGAGGCGATGATAAATCTGAGGATAATTTACTAACAAGGCTTTCCGGGAAGTGTCCTCTGCAGCGTTTCCCCTGTGCTGGCACACACACGGCCGGCCTTAACCTCGTCTCGTCTTAAAAATCTTTTAAAGTGCAGGTGATGAATGCACAAAGAATCTGTAATAATGAGAGAAAGAACGATATATATATATTGAGAGAGAGAGAGAGAGAGAGAGGTCAAGAAATTAATTACAATAGATCACACGCTGTGCATCAAGCATGCTCAAATATTTTTGTGACAACTGAACGAATGTTTAAATATTAATTAATTGCCGTTATGAGACATTAGGGCAAAGACAGCGTGATTTGCACACACTAATTAAAGGCAGAGGGCAGATTTGCGCAGAGCTGCTGCTCCTGTGTACGACAGTTAACCAGAAAGGAAACGGGGAGGGGGGTGAGTCCACTGCTTGTGATTAACGATGTCAATAAAGGGGAATGTATGCGCAGGAAGCGAGTGAAACATTAGCTCCTGTGACAGAGGCTGAAAGGTGGCCGTGTGGAGATTTAGAGGGAACAGGACGGGTGCTTCACGAGACCGGGGAAATGTGCAGTGTCCGTGAAAGCGTCGCACGCCGCCTGACCCTGGTCTGCCGTCGGTTTGAAACACTGACCCGTCGGTTTGAGCGCAAACCCGAAGCAAGGTCGGTGTGCTGTTTTCGCCATGCGTCTGTGTTTTATGGGCCCACACACACACCTCGAGCCAGGGCAGCGTGTGTCTCTCTCCCGTAACATCGAATGATCGGCTCGGGTAAAAAAAAATCAGCAGGCCGGGTGTGTGTCACTCTGCCCCCACCACCACCCCAACCCCGGGGGGGTCTGTGTTTCTGACAGTTCCAGACATGTTTCTGAAACTGGAGGAATCTAAAAACCCTTACGCCCACCCCCATCCAGGAGAATATCAGGGTTAGAATCGACACGCTTCAGGCCGGGGGGTGAGAGCGGTGGAAATGCGATTTCCCAACTTCTTTCACACACAAAGTGTAAGAGCTGGCTGTCCAATTACTGACTCCCACGGGGCGGGGTGGCGGGGGGATGAGAAGGAGGGTTTAATGAATTGTTCAGTCCCCCCACCTCCACCCCACACCCCCCACCTCCTGCCCCCAGAACGATTGGAGCTGCTGAAAGCCTAAATGCCCCTGCTGTAGGGGGTGTCTCAGTATTGCCCCCTCCCCCCCTCTCTCCTCTCTCCTCTCACTCTGCAGACAATGCACAGATGATTAATGTCTCCCCTGCACAGACCTTGTTAAAGGCTGTTCTGCAGTGCAGCGCTCCACACTGCCGCCATGGCGGGGGCCCCGCTGCATAAATCAGGCCCTCTCCCCGCCCGCGGGACATCCATTACAGCTGCCAGCCGCTCGGCGGCCAGATGGAGAGAAACGACTACAGTACCCCGTGCCCTTTCGCCTCTAATGACCACTTTTCAACATTTTTGCAGCCGTGATTAAATTTTGATAACCGGGAGGGAAGTTGGGGGAGAGTCTGTGGGAGTCCAGGGGGAGGTGGATGGGGTTAGGGTGAAATAGAGATAAATTGACTGTACGCGTCTGACAGGAGGAGAGGAAGGTACTAATTAGCACGCGTATGATTTAGTTTCTGAAAAGATATTAGAGGAGAAAAAAAGAAGAAGTAGAATAGAGAATGATCGAGGGAGGGAAAAAGAGAGAGAGAGAGAGAGAGAGAGAGAGAGGGAAAGACAGGGGAGAACATAATTACGGCTTGGGCAGAAGGACTGCGTTGCCGTGGAGACGGTGTATGATTGGCAGCTATTGACCCGACGGGCACAGAGCCATCAGCTGTACAGGAATGGCAGTGTGACGGGGAGGTTTGGCGGGCGGGCGGCGTTATGTGCCCGTTCGTGCCCCGGGGGGGCGTGCGGTTAGGTTGGTTGGTGAGCAGGGACGCGTTTCGGAGGTTTGCGGTCACCACGGTAATGAGGCCAAAGAGACATCAGAGGCAGCACACTTTGTTTTCTGCTTCTGATGTGACAGCAGCTATTATAATGCCACCATGAGTGTGTGTGTGTGTGTGTGTGTGTGTGCATGTGTGTGTGTGTGTGTGTGTGTACGTGCGTGTGTGTGTGCATACGCCAGTGTGTGTATGTGCTTGTGGGAGTGCGTGTGTGTGTGTGGTTTGTTTTTCCTCCTGTTAAATCCCCTGAGACTGTAATCACCACAACACCATGCTGTCAATAAAGTCAGAGGATTATGGGAAATACAGTCCCCCACAGCCCCACACCTCCACATTCCCCCTGAATGACCCGGTGCACCAGTTCAGGTACATCTGTACACGAGCACTCCCATGGGTCAGACACACACACACACACATACACCCACTCACTCTTTCTCACACACACACATACACACACTTACACATGCACACACACACATTCACTCACTCACTCACACACACACACACACACACACACACACACACACACACACACACACACACACACACACACACACACACACACACACACACATTCTCATTTCTTGAATATTACCCCTCCTCAGAGAGCATCAGCATCCCTGTGAAGGAGGTGAGTACTGCATCACAGAGCCCTGCCCCTCACCTGTGAGCGCCAGCTACAGGGGGCTCTTTTGTCTGCCGGCTGATTGGGCAAAACCTGAAAGAGGGAAAAGCTTTTTGGTGCACATGGCAACAGAAGGCCCTGAGGGGAATAAGCGGGCCGGGTGCAGCGTGTTCCTCTCTCCTCTGGGCAGGGACGGTTTTACAGTCCGCCGAGTCTAATGGAGGCCAGCGCAGACAGCGGGAAGACACCTCTCTTTCAGGTAGGAAGTGGAGCGTTTGTTGCCCTCCCACTCGTTCCAGTGCCTCGCAGGCCACATTTATGATTCTAATCGAATGCTGTCACCCGGTTGGGACCAGTTAATAAGTCCCACAATAGTTTTTGCAAACCTTTACTGTTTTATTGCCTGTGAGAATTTACAAACGGTTGTCTAGAATGTCTGGCCGTTAGCACAGGTTAAAAAAAACACGGCGTGTACCTCTTCCAGAAACTGTGGCATTCATTCTTCAATCTGCTTCCCCCTCCTCCCCCCAATCCACCTCCCCACCCACAAGTATCAGTAATTAGTCCCAAAATATCAAACGAGAACAATCCTTTCAACACAGCACATCATTTAGTTTCACATCATTTTCAGCCGTGATAATACAGTAATATCTGCAGTATGTCTAGAGGCAGTCCAGCCCACGCGTTCAAGGTCTCTGCCATCACCCTCTGGCCACACCCCTCTCCCAAAGCCCCTCCCCCTTCACCGTTCACCTCCTCCAATGAAATGAGGCACCTAACTGACCACGCCTCCCCTCAGTGAAACCCCCCTTCTTAACCCCACTCCTCTGAGCCCCTGTAATTGAGAGCCATTTGCAAACATCTTGTTTTAAAAATAAATAAATAAATAAATGCGCCACAGATTTGCTGGTGAAATGAATTAGCTCTCTTACTGAGCGCCTCTCTCACAGAGAGCTGCTGTAAATTTGCCAAGTGGGTAATCATGTTAGAGTCAGCTAACACAGGCTGTTGCCCCGCTCCCAAGCAGCTGTCTAATTACAATTTCGTTATTAATAATTACATAGTAGAAAAATCAGTCCTAATTAGCTTGTCCTGAACGATAGTTCAAACATTCAACGCGGCATCGCAAACAGCGGCGTAATTAAAAGCACTTCACTGCTAAAGTATTTATTTAAACCCTGGGGTTCAGTCAAGCCCCGTTTCTCAATCAGCCTGTTTGTGTGTTTAAAAAACACTCGTTATCAGCGATGGCAATTAGACGCAGCTTATCTGGCACACACTGTCTGCGCCTCTAGTGCCTCACCGGTGTGACTTCCTGCCTCTCCGGTGCGACTTCCTGCTTCAGCAGCCTGCCAATCGATACGCCACTCGCTGCTACTGGGGGCCAGGCAATCACACAGCTAAGTGATCCCGGAGCGCTTGTGTTGTTGTTTTTTGGCGTTTAGGGAATATAATGCTTTGTTTTCACAGGATGTTGGGTATGACACTACATGCCTCATCGTAGATTTGTGATTTCTGACGGACTTCAGGACAGGGCAGACACCGTTTTTGTAATGTTGAGAAGATGAAGGGTGAATTGGGGTCCAGGCTGCTGGTATAAAGGGCTTCCTCAGTTCTGTGCTGTGGATTCAGGGCCTAACACTTAACACTTAACAGCGCTCAAAGTTATGGTTAAGCCCAGGAAATGTGGAAATATAAATGTATGTGTCTAGATGAAGCCAATAAGACCTTCTCTTACACAAAGAGAGAGAGAGATTCTCATATGATTTTATGATCAAATTATACTGCTTTTTTGTGTAGAAAAATATCCTGTTTAATGGTTTCAGTATAGGCATACGGTTCATAAGGTTCATAACCATATCTTCACAATATAATGACAGTGATAATGAGTGCCGTTTATGCAGTGATAATGGATGCTGTTTATACAGTGATAATCAGTGGCATTTATGCAGTGAGAATGAATGCTGTTTAAACAGTGATAACTAGTGACATGTATGCTAGGAATAAACCACAACAGGCTGCGCAGTTGCATGAACACAAACCACAACAAGGTGGTGTGATGCTGTTCTGAGGCAAGGCCGAGGGGTGGTTAACCACCCTGAAGTGCTTTATTTTCACACATCTGCACTGCACCAAGTGATTTATTCTGCTTGTATCAGGGGTCAGCAACAACATTTGGTCACGGGCCAAAAATTGTTTTGAGCATATGGTGGGTGGACCAAATCATTACAATAGCTCGCACACTGCAAACATAAAAAAACAACATTTTCTATGTTTTTTGGTATAATTTAAACAGCGCTTTTGATCAGCTGGCAAGCTTTCTTTTCGGAGGATGCTTGTGCATAACAAAGGACTCCTAGCAGGCTGAAGTGAATTAAGCCAATTCATTGAAATTAAAATGCACATTTTGCGTCTGTGGTGCAGTTTGAAAGGCTAGGAGAGGTATTACCTAAATTATTGTGAGGAGTCTTATTAAATCATGTTTCTTTATAAAACAAGACAGAATTTATTGTTTGCGAGCCAGAATGTATTTTTAGCATGCCGAAATTGGCAAGCGGGCTGCTAGTTGATGATTCCTGGCTTATACCATGGCTACTTGCAACAGGGAATAAATAAACACTCAAATACAGTTAAGCAAAAATGTTGTTGTTCTTGTTAACTTGTTACTTTTTTGCCATTGTTTTCAGTTATGAATCGAGTGTTCAGTTGAAATAGAATGTTGAAAGGCTTGTGTCTTGATAAGCCCCCTTTTGCTTGAAATACTTCATAGCTATGCATTATTATGTTTTTCCATAAATAGTGTGGTTTTACTGGAAAATAACCGACATTGTCTTGACCAATCAGAATCAAGTATTTAACCAAGCCGCGGTATAAACATTGATAATGCATGGCATTTACACAGTGATAATGAAAGATGTTCATACAGTGATAATGAATGGTGTTTATACAGTGATAATGAATGGTGTTCATACAGTGATAATGAGTGATGTTTACACAGTGATAATGAATGGTGTTCATACAGTGATAATGAGTGACGTTTACACAGTGATAATGAATGGTGTTTATGCAGTGATAATAAGTGGTGTTTATAGAGTGATAATGAATGGTGTTCATACAGTGATAATGAATGATGTTTACACAGTGATAATGAATGATGTTTACACAATGATAATGAATGTTTACACAGTGATAATGAATGGTGTTTATACAGTGATAATGAATGATGTTTATACAGTGATAATGAGTGATGTTTATACAGTGATAATGAATTATGTTTATACAGTGATAATGAGTGATGTTTATACAGTGATAATGAATGATGTTTACACAGTGATAATGAATGATGTTTATGCAGTGATAATGAGTGTTGTTTATGCAGTGATAATCAATTGTGTTCACACAGTGCTAATAAGTGGTTTTTATTCATGACCATTAATTTAATATATATGCCATTTAGCAGACACTTTTATCCAAAATGACTTACAGTCACAGTATATGTGGCCCCCAATGGGAATCAAACCCACAATCTAAACGTTGTAAGCACACTCTACCTACTGGGCCACACAGAAACAATTATTTATTTCATGCTGCTTTCCAGTGGGAGAGGGGGGTGACATATGTGGCCCCCTCCTGGGTGAAAATTCTCATCTCATAATTGCCTTTGTTACAGATGTCTGATGACAGATGGCAATGTCTGATGGGTATATATGATTTGCTATATTAACAGAGGGAGGTTTGAACTGATCAGGGTATCCCCCACCTCATCGCTTCATAGCGCCTCCTCTGGCCAATCAGGCACCTGTGATCCGCTTGTGCCAGGTGCAGTGTTTCTGTGGCTCAGCCAATGGACTGCAAGAAGTAAAGAAACTCCAGCTGGCTACAGTTCATGCCCTCCCCCCCAAATTGATGTTTTAAGTATGTTTTAATGATGGGACAGGCCTACAGTAATGGATATGTATATACACAAACATGCATACTCACAAACATGCTCTCTCTCTCTCTCACACACACTCACAAACATGCTCATACACTCACACACCCACACACACACACATACACTCACAAACATGCTCTCACACACACACAGACACACACAGACACTACACACTCACACACTCACAAACATGCTCACACATACACACACACACATACACATACACACTACACACTCACAAACATGCCAAAAGCCACAGCCTTTAGCGATATTGCAGGCGTTCCTGTCAGCAGTGATCAGGGCAGGAGAAGTGAGTTATGAATTCTGCAGACTGATAAGATGCTTTAATTAAATTAGCTTTCATCACCCCCAGACTAGGCCCATCTGAAAGCGTCGGTCTTCACCGCAGATTCCATCCAGCCCTGTGCTGATCCTGTCTGATGGGGGTTGGGGGGTACCGGGCGCGCTGTTAGTAGCTGAGCCCTGGCACAGCCATTACCTCATCTCGAGATGAGAGGACAGACTGGCGCAGGAAGTGGGCTATCGCATTAAGCGTGTGGTTGCAGCCCTGGGAGGGCCAGTGTCCAGAGGACGAGGTCTCCTCCATTAAGCAAAGGATGTGGGCAGTAAGGGCACCCTTGGAGGTGCACTCTGAGGTGATTACGGACGCTAACACAATCCCCCCACTGCGCTGTCGAGGTCAGCTCCTCTCTAGACAGGAAATAAAAAGAGGCTGCTTTGGACAGGATGTAAACATAGACTCACTGCTTTGGACAGGAAGTAAACATAGACTTGATGCTTTGCACAAGAAGTAAGGTCTGTAGTTTTTGTAAGGCAAATGACTCCCTTGTTTGAGTGTGTGTGAGTGTGTTTGTGCATGTGATCATGTATGCATGTGTTTGTGTATGTACTTGTGTGTGTGCATGCAGTTTGAATGTATTGTACTCCATATTTGAACAATCAACTTCACATATTTGTAACACCCAATAGCTTGTATACACCCAATGCGCACAACCCCCCCCATCCACACAACCTCCTCCCCGCCTTTGGCCCACTCCTCCGGAGGTCAGGTGGTGTGCCTCTGAAAAGATGCAGGTTTGAGACTAATGGCTACCTGAGTGATTTATTTCCAGCTCTTTTGTGTGTATGAGCATGCGTGTGTGTGTGTGTGTGTGTGTGTGTGTGAGTGCAGATGGGTGGGTAATGAAGTGAACGGTGTGAAGAATGGTGTTTCGCCATTTCAGTGTTTTGGCGCAGAGTGAAGAGCGAGGCTGTTGAAGCCTCTATTCAGCAGACCTTCAGATGCAATCATTCTGTTTACTTCCACGCGCACGTTTCTCACACAACGCCAGCCACAATAAACCCTCCATATATTCAGCTTTCAAACCCCACAATGTATTCCTGCTCTAATAGGAAAACTCATTCTGGGCTTTCAGCCCGTGACACTCTTATTATCGAGAGAGGGAGAGAGAGAGAGCAAGAAAGAAAGAGAAAAGAGAGAGAGAGAGACAGAGAGAGAGAGAGGGGCAGAGAGACAGAGAGAGAGTGAGAGAGAGAGGCGAATCAGACACAGCTTAATGTAGAAGTCTCTGTGCTGTTTTGTTCATCCCTACAATAGCAAGGCGCAGAAATTTGATGTTTGTGGTGTGAAATTTCACCCCCCCCCCCACGCCCCCCTCCCTCTGTCAGTGAGAGTTAATGGTGAATCACAGGGCTGGTATTGGGGGGGTAGAGGGGGGAGGTTCAGAGTGAAATGCTTTTATGAAATCTTCAGTGCCTCGACAGCCCCTTTTACCACATGAAGCCCTAAATAGAGGCCTGTGAACATCCATCCGTGCAGAGGGAGGACCACGAGGCCACGTGGAGGACAGGGCACATCGCATCCATTCGTGCGGAGCAGAGGCGCGGGAAGATGTTCTGACTTTGGGGTGCTGAAATCCGAAACAAAAAATATAACGTCGTTATAATAATGTAACACAGATTGAATAGTATTGTTTTGTATAATTTGTATGCAGAATTCAGTTCCCTGACATGCCATCTGTAACGTATTTAGTGTTTCATGTTATTAAATACATATTTAAATTGTAGTGATGAGTAGAAGGACATGGCCAGAACGATAAGACACTAACAGCACGTTTGTGCTGGTTGCCACAAAGCTGCAGCTCAGCCTGAAACCTGGCTAGTTTGTCAAGGCAAAGAGTGATACATAAACAAACATGGAGCCACGCATAGAAACAGTCACTTCATCGCAAGCTAACTACCACTGCTAGCTACAATAGTTACAATGTTTTTACATTTTAATTGACACCACAGCTTGTGCTGCGCAGCGGCAGCTTTGTTTTAAATCAGGTCTTACCGTATAATCACGTAGACAGTCACAAAGCTCCGCTGCCATCGGTAGTGGGTATTATTTTTTGCAGGCTTTTGGAAGAATTCGCTAATTTGTTTTTGAGACATTTTGAATAAAAATGTAAAAACACAACAGTTCAATCAATGGTTACTTCATAGCTAGCTATTTAACTCACTTGCTTGCATTGCTAGCTATGTTGATACAGAATTTCTTTTTCCGAGCGCTTATCAGGTGATTAGTCGATGAAATATTTTTTCTCATGAACTTTTTTTAAGCTCCATTCAGCACCTCCCACAGTTTCACGCCAATTATGACACACAGACACAGATGCACATAGATTTTCGTCTTTTGTAAATATGATATACTTATGCTATAAAAGAAAACTGTTCATGACAGCGGGTGTTGCAGCACCCCACTTCCCTCACGTATGGTGCCACGAGGAAGGACCACGAGGCCACACGGAGGACAGAGCGCATCGCTCAGATGCGCTTCCGCCCGACGACAGACGGCCAATGCAGTTCCCCCATCTGAAAAAGCACGCCATTTACAGATTACTGCTGCCGAAACCTAATCACTTACCCCCGCATCATGTCCACCCGCCAACGGGGTCGCTGTCAAAACATGCCCTTAAAAGAAGTAATGATAATAAAGCAGAAAATAAACTCAATAAATATCAAATATCTAAAACCTTATTTAGTATTATATTTGGGCTAATTTGTTAAATCAGGGTATTTTGCAGTTGTGTCAGAAATTAGATAATGCTGCTGATGAATTTGCAACAGTCAACTTATGTTTCCTACTCCTGACACCTGTGAAACACTCCCCCCCGTCCTCCTTTCTCTCTCTCTCTCTCTTTCTCTCTCTCAGCCTCATTGTTGACAGGGTTTAATGAATACCATCTGCATCTCATTACTGTAAATTGTACAGTAAATGTTATCTTCAGGGTGACTTGCATTAGCATGCCTGATAGCTCATCGGAACATGGTAATGAGCAGGAGTGGGGGGGTGTGTGGTGGGCGGGGGAAGGGGGGGTGACGGGATGGGGGGGGCTGCGCTTCATCTTGGCGGCGGGCAGGAGCGCCACGCTGTTCCAGACTCTCTTCTACAGGAGTGAGCACAAACATGGCAGTGTGCCAGGCGGCCGTGGAGACAGCCATGCTGACGGGGAGTTTGAATTCTCGGCTCTGAAGAAACAATCAACAGCATCTGCTCCTGTTGGGAGCCTGTTTTAAAGCTTATTCATAAACAAGTACACCCAAAAATAGTGTATGGAAATAATAATTATAATCATATCATCATCATCATCATCACCACAATATTAACAATAATAATAATAACTTCTGTACGTTCATTTTGCCTCTGCTTTTTCAGCACCTGCGTATAATACCACTGATATGCATATCATGTTTTACTATATACATATACCACATACACTACCGGTCAAAAGTTTTAGAACACCCCCATTTTCCAGTTTTTACTGAAATTTAAGCAGTTCAAGTCCAGTGAATAACCTGAAATGGTACAAAGGTAAGAGGTAAACTGCCAGAGGTAAAAAAAAAGAGGTTTAGGTTACCAAAAACTGAAACATAATGTCAATTTTTTGAAATCTTCGGTTTATCACACAGGGTTTTTGTAGGCCATCGAGTAGGCGAAAGGATGGTTCCTCAGTGTGTGACACCAACTGTCAAAACATGGAAGTGTGATGGTCTGGGGCTCTTTTGCTGGATTCAGAGTCGGCGACTTACACAGAGTGACTGTTAACCCACGTTAACCCATTACTTGTTCCCTGAAAAGGGCATTTTTTATAACTCTATAAATGTACATTATTTTTCAGTTTTTGGTAACCTAAACTTTTTTTTAACCTCTGGCAGTTTACTGCTGGAATCAGCCATTAAATATACGATCTGCTTGAACATCGATTTAACCCCCGTCTCTCAGCCTTAAAACAGTTCCTCTGGCTGTCCTGACGCCCTTAACATCAGGACCCCCCATTCCATTACAGTCATTTAGCAGATGCCCTTATCGCCCATTCTATTTTATGACATAGGGTTCTCAGTCATTCCACGGGACATGTCTGCAGGGGAGGGGGGCAATAAAAGAAGGATTGCTTTGTAGATGTTCCACATTACAGACATATTAAAGATTGTTTGCTGCCCAGTGTGCTGTTGATTGTAATATCGATGGTGTGGGAGTATTGGAGAGCTGGGCCAGGAGGTTGTAGGTTTGAGCCCCCGGGTGATAATTGGCTGTTGTATCATACCCCTGATGGAGTTGAAGAAGCTGAGCTGTAAGTGAATACGAGGCCTTGGAGAGCTGTCCCGGGTCAAGGGGGGTGTGGAAATAAAGTAGAGAGATAACGCAGCATGTGAGAGGTGTCACAGCACCCCGTGCTACTCCCCACCGCACCTCTCCTGCCCACCGCACCTCCCCTGCACCCCTGCCTGTGCTCCTCTCCACCCCTGTCCACAGCCTGCGGCCTCGCAGACCCTACTGGGACATGAACAAATCTGCACCCCCCCTCCTGCCTTCCCTGAACAAAAAGAAAAACGCAAAAACCCTAATAAGGGGTATGGGGAAATAGAGAGAGAGAGTGCGCGAGAGAGAGAGAGCGCGCGCGAGAGAGAGAGAGAACGTGAGAGAGAGAGAGAGGGAGCGTGAGAGAGAGAGGCACTTTCCTGGTTATAATGTCACCTAATGGGCATGTGACTCTCTGTGCCTCGTTGCCATGGAGACACGGGTCTCTCAGATGTGATTGCATTCCTTCCACTCCATCATCTTCACAAGAGGACAGTTTTGGTCGTGTGAGACTGTGAGTTTGGGCTCGGCATGAGGGACACCCCCCCTCCTGGCTGCGTGGCCCCTTGGCGTGTGAGACCTGATCAGGTGTATGACGTTTGGCTCTGTGGGCCTGAGAATGTGAGTCCTGCACCGGGACTCTCAGACTGTATGGGGGTCAGTGCTATCAAACCACTGTTATGGTAGGCAGTGAGACACCTGAAAACCTATGCCCAATCTCCAGCAGTTTTCCCCCATATATAAATATATATATACGTATGTGTGTATGTGTGTGTGTGTATGAGTGTGAGTATGCGTGTGCGTGTGTTTACTGCTACAGTCACTACTGTGCCTGCTGCTGTTCCAGCTGTTCACTGCTAACGTGGAGAGGAGCTTCAAATGGAGCATCTGCCTGGTAGAGCTATTGGATAGACATAGGTCGGAATCACACGCTCCCTGAGTCGTTCAGAAGGACCATAACTTGAATTCAGTAGAAGGAAATTCTCATGCAACAGAAACGCATTTTAAAGCAGAAGGTTTTATTAAGACAAGCTTTTTGCATTTAGGAGGGTGAAAATGTGTTTTACGTAATCTTGGGCTTGGAGTCTGGAGGTGGGATTGCACCTGGACCATAGGATGAGGTTGTTGACCCCCACCTTCCAATTGGACATCAATGATGAGGGAGAAAGGGCAGAAGTTAAGAACATAGAAGAAAGGCAGAGATGGGGAGGCGGTGGGATGCCAGAAACAGCTGGTGTGAGGGGGAAAATCTATGTGGCGAATTTATACCTGTTGGGAAAATTGCTTTCAGTCAGTTGAACGAAACGTCAGGGGTTGTCTAGAAATTTCTCTCCGGAATCTTGGTTTAGAAACTCCAATCATAGCCTACTGATGAGATTGTAATATCCCAACACACACCTGCCCCCAAATTCCCTCTGTACCAGCATGGGTATGACACCTCCAAAACTCAGAAACCCTGCCCAAACTTAGGAAATAAATAGAAGCATGAAAGGGGAGAAAAATACAATTTTCATTGGAAGCAAAATTAAATGTCAGAAGAGGACTCTTGGGGTTTATGTCAGGCAGAATTTAGGAAAGACACAATTAAATTACTGCCATTTTACTGTGCTAATTATCTTTGGGACACAGCATTATTAATCCTGCCTCATAAATGAGCACTCTTCTCTCAGGGTGCAAATTTGCACTATACATGTGAGAGGAGCTCTGTGTGTACATATGAGTGTGTGTGTGTGTGTGTGTGTGTGAGAGTATGTGTGTGAGAGAGAGAGACAGAAAGAGTGTGTGCTATGTGTGTGTGTGAGAGAGAGAGAAAAGAGAGAGTTGTGTGTCCATGAGAATATGTGTATTGTGTGTATGTGTGTGTGAAAAAGAGACAAAGAGACAAAGAAAGAGACAGAAAGAGTGTGTGCTATATGTGCATGTGTGTGTGTGTATGTGTGTGTGTGTGAGAAAGAGAGAGAGAGCTAGAATGTGTGTGGGAGTGTGTGTCTGTGAGAGCATGCGTCTATGAGAGAGAGTGTGTGTCTGTGTATAAGGGTATGAGTGTGTGTGTGTGTGTGTGTATGTGTTTATCCGTGTACTTGTGAAAGAATGCAGAGTACTCTAAGTAGATTATAATTAATTTAAGTATAAAATTATCTAAAGCAATTTTGTTTGTAATTGCAATGTGCTCAAAAACTTTATTTCAAATGAATACAAATCTATCAAATTACTGAATGCAAAATTGATATTTAATGACTTCATATTTCACGTGACCTATTTAACCTCCAGAAATGTAAGTTATTGCTTGATGAAATACAATAATGTGGCAGAAATGATATGTAGTGGCTCAATCCAATCACAGGAAAATGTTCTTGAGGAAAAACTGAAGATTATCCCAATAATAATAATGAATATTTATATAGCACACTTCAAAATACAGAGAAATCTCAAGGTGCTTTACAACAGATACCATTTAAAAACAACAAAAGAGCAATACAAATACATACAATCTAATTGTCCTATACATATTATAAAATAAATGATACACATAATTTTTTTTAAAAAGAGGGGCTGAAAAGCTGTTATGGGTGTTCATTGTGTGGTTTTGTGCAATTCAAAGTTTAGTGGTTTCAAAAAGCAGAGATGAAAAGGTGAGTCTTAAGTTGTGTCTTGAAAGTGGTGAGAGAGTTGGAAGTCCTGATGTGATATGAGAGCTGATTCCAAAGGCATGGTGCCAGGGAACAGAAAGCCTGGTCCCCCATGGTGTGGAGGTGGGTTCTGGGGACAGTGAGGAGGGTGGAGGTGAAAGAGCTGGATCTGAGGGCTCGGGTAGTTATCTGGGGAGTGAGAAGGTTTTGAAGGTAGATAGGGCTGTTTCCAGTGATGGTTTTGAAGGTGTGGAGAAGAATTTTGAAATTGATCCGAAATTCAACAGGTAGCCAGTGAAGAGCGGCCAGAATTGGGGTGATGTGATTTGATTTTCTTGTCCTGGTGAGAATACGGGTGGCACTGTTTTGTACGTACTGTAGGCGTTGAGTGGTTTTGGATGGTAAACCGGCAAACAGGGAGTTACAGTAATCAAGTCTAGATGAGATGAAGGCGTGGACCAGTTTTTCTGCGTCAGGTTTACTAAGGGATGATCGTACAAGGACATTTTGTATCTTAGCGAGAAACTGATATAAGGTTTAAAGTTATACAGCTGGTTTTGTACCTTTCCTGTGCAGTTGTGTTGTTGGTTATATCGCTGTTTTTGTTGGTTATATTGTTTGTTGTGTAGCTGTTTGTGTTGTTTTGGGGTTGTGCATTTGGTTGTGTTGTTGGTTGTATAGCTGCTCTCTTCTAGTCTTGCTGGCTTCATGGGTGCAGCCAGCTGAAACACACACACACACACACACACACACACACACACACACACAAAAGAAAATAATTCGTTTTTGCAGAATATTGTTAGGACGGTCTTTAACACATCTTTAAGGATAAGTAAATTAAGCAGTGAATGTAGACCTGTGTTTCAAAGCTCATTAATGAATTAGAAATGCTACCAATTCTAGTACTATCTATACCATGTGTCAAAATTCACCCAGAACACAGCACCATGCCCCGCAGGAGATATAAACGTGAGAACCAAGGGGCTTTGAGCTCGTTGTCTGTCTCCCGGAGGCTGGTTTCAGCTGTGCGTTTGATGACACGGGCAATTCAATTGTTTTGTTTAATATAGAAACTTTCAATATAAATAACAACCCCCCCCCCGCTTTCCAATAGAGCAAAGGTTTCTTGGTTTAAATGACATTTACAATACTCTGCTTTTTCAAGGAACAGGTCTATACTTATGAGTCAGCAACGTGTTTGACAAGTAATTCACGTCCATGTTGGAGAAATAAATAAAGAACAAAAAAAGTCACAAATTCGCTGCAATGAATAAATATTTCAAAACCAGGCCACATCAATTTTCTGCACTGTGTGTATAAGAACTGAGACAATTCCATTAAGCATACCAAAGGTTAAAAGGTTGTTCATAACTTATTTGCATTAGAAGAAAAAAAACAAGATCTAAAGTACAGTCCTCATAAACTTTTTTATTTTAATTTCATTTCATTTTGGAATGTATTTTATCACCTGTCAGTGGTGCCCCGCGGTATGTCTTCTTAAATTGGATCTGTAAGCCGTTCATAAAGTTTAATAAATCTTCAGCAGCTCTCCCCAGAGAAATAATATTTAAAAAAACCTTCCAACGCCGGTGCCGAACCTTCGACGCGACTCGGGGGAATTAGATCACCATAATCAAGTTGTAATGAAAGCCTCTGTCGCTGTTATTTCCCACTCATAATCTCCCTGTCTTTATGAAAAAAAAGAAAGGAAAAAAGAAGAAAAAAACCGCGGGGCCATGTCTTTGGTTCGTCTGCCACTTTAATTGGAAGATGTCTTCATTTTACCCAGATCCCCACCGGGATAATAACTCGGCGCGGTGTTTAAACACGGGGGCTCGTCTGCTGGTATTTCTCGTTTAGTAGAGCATGGCTTTCCAAGTGCTCCAGCAAAGCGGCGTGAATGCCAAGACGCCCTGATTGGCAGCCCGTCGCCACCGCAGCATTTGCATGGCATTTGCTCGGCGGCTGCCGTCGTCGGCACGAGCAAACAGGACGGAACCCCCTCGCGCTCCGGTCCGGCGTAATCAAAGGCCACCCGCGAGCGCCGAGACGGAGCTGGGAGCCGGCGGGGGCGCGGGGCATAACGGGGGGCGCGGTGCGAGGAGAGAGGAGGTACTGCTGATTATTGCACCCGTATTTGAGTGACGATGGGGCACTTAATAACCTCGCACATTTCTGGTGCTCTGCCTCTCCCAGTGACTGAATCGGCTTTTTTCACGGTCATCTTCTCTTGATGCTGCGGTGCTGGTTATGCGCAGAATTCAGACCACCGTTTTAGGAAAGGCTGCGATCAGCGGGCATGGCCTCGCTGTGATTGAATATGAACGATAATTTACCTGCGGTTTGTTTACATAATCGTCTTCTCTTTTCAAATATTTGTCAATTTTTAAGGAATAAATTAAACATAGGCCTACTCAAAGTGCAGTTGTAGCCTATATTTTTGGCGTTTCTTTTTTGATACATTTATTTGGAGAAAATAAGGGTTAAAGTAGTTGACTTCATATGTGTGTGGGTGGGGGGGGGGCGTTTAGCTTTTAATAGTTTCTATTTATAAAGCCATCTATTGTGGAACAATGATCAACAGACCTGCTTGTTATTACAATTGCAGCACGAGACCATATGCTCATGTCATAAATCTATTATATTGTTTCATACAAGGACTGTGACAAAGCTCGGAAGACACCGCGAGAAGCTGACTCGTCACTGACCCAAACACACACGCACTGCACTTCACGTAGGCTACATCGATTTACAATATGGTTGTCGTTTTGGGCTCCGCTTTGTTTCCGCTACAGGCTTGTTTTCTGCTACGGTTTGTTGTTACCATTTATTTTGTCTATTGTAGGCTACTAATGCATTTTCTCATTCATTCTTCCGGTTATCCCTGTTCATTCATACTCCCACAGTTAAACAAGTAAAAGCAGCACAATTGTTTGAGAGTGCACACTCATAGGCCTACACAATACATCTTTTAACGGCTTGACTGTTTTCGCAATAACTTTAATATCAAGTAACCACAAACACAGTAATCCCAATGGCATGTTAATTTATTTCATTACTCAGTGCGGTTACTCGGACGCGGTGGGAGGAGATGGGACACCATACACACAAACTGCATCACCTAATCCGATGTTGACAAGAGATAACATCGATCAAAGTCCGATCAAAGGCATTGTGCTCCGTGACGTCACAACGCCGAAAAGCTCCCTTCCGCAAATGACCCTTCGACAAAGGATTCGCATGCGTATGCCCTGCGGAAGAGTTTTTCAGCGCTGTGTGAAGATTGACCTATTGCCTTTCGACAATAAATCTATGCATGGTAAAGGGGGTGGAATAAGAGGGTGGAATTAGTAAGCATTAATTTGACAATGAGTAAATCAAGGGCTTGATGCGTTATAATTACCCTTATTTATTATTTTTTACAAGTAAATAACGCATGAAAGAAACTATCCATATTTATTTCAGAACAACACAAAACATAGAATTGAGATTAATTAGTATCTTTTAATTGTGATACTTTTCTTTTCATCTGAAATATTTAATTGTCTATTCAGAATTTTATGATAATGTTATTTTATTATATATACTGTACATAGTACGTATATTTAAAAATGTTTTTTCCCTTGACCGAGAGGGAGTGTGTTGACATTGTGCATTTGCTTTGCGCCCGTGTAAACCAGTAAAACCCTTCAAGACCCTGAATGCCTTCTCATCTTTGCACCAGAACACAACGCGACCACCATCATTGGACGCATCGCACAGGCTACAGTGGTGCCAGTGGCTCTGATAATATGACTGACTGTCAGCCTGTTAGTCGGCTGAGGTTGCCGTGGGACTTTAGAGGGGGAGAATGTAGCAGAGAGCAGAGACATGAGCTAACATGTGAGCGTCTGCTACAGAATGTGACGTCACCCCTGCAGAATCAATGAGTATGATTAGTTCCCTTGGGACCTCGGTCTTTAGCTCAGCTGGCTAATCGCATCTGTATTTGCACAGAGCGGCCCAGCTAGGGCTGATGGTTCAAAACCCGCAGCAGACTTATCAACGTCGCAACAGGTGATTCAGGTGTGTGTAGGGTGTCCCATTAAATCCCATCGTGCTCTTTTTCCTCGTCCTCTAATCTTGTCTCTTAACCGAGTCTTCTTCTTGAAGTTTTGTGAAATTGACAAGGAGAAGGAGACAAGAGTGGTAGGAAATGAAAAAACAAGAAGAGACGATTGGGATGTAACCTATGTGTGCTACCGACCAAATGTTTGGCCACCTGCCAGTGCAAGGGACTTCTCCCAGTCTCCTCATTGTATCTCCTCTTCAGTGAAACTGTTCAATGGCAGTGGCCCTCTTGTCATTTGAACCTGCAGCCCTATGAGTTACAAGTTCACTCCTCTGACCAATCACTGGGAGTGCTGGTTTGGGGGGGAACTCATCCATAATGGCACTCATTAGCAGCTCATCTTAAATGGCCTTAAAACAATCAGAAGTACTGAAATGCAACAGTCAAACAGCAGAGTTATTGTGGATGTATGTGTACAGTGGAACTCTTCCTGCTCAGAACACTGTGATTTGGTTCTTTTAAAAGGTCTCATTTCCAGCAAAGAATATAATGAAGAATAGATAAAGTATAACATTATTACTGATTTATCTCTATAAAGATATCCACCTTAGTCATAATAATAAGCCGGTTGCACGGAGTGCATTCCTTTTACAGATAAATAGTACATTATTCATGGAAACAGCCTGTCCACTTAGGGAAATTATACAGATGAATAAAATAATATTAGACAAATATCACCATGAAAGGCAGAAACCTTTAGATTATATCACCTCCCTTATTATATAGTGTTTTAATTAGTATTCAATACAAATAATTTATTTGCAAACAAACAAAATATATTAAATAGATGCAGCACAGGTGCAAATATATACAGTATATATATATATCCCAAAAACTACATTTTAAGTGAGAAGATAAATACAGGAAATTCAAATGAGAATCAAAACCTTTAATTTCACACATGCACTAACAAGATTTTCCTGTGCACAGCTTTGACATCTGCTACACTACTGTAGCTGTGTTGGTCTACTGTACTTCAAACAACATGTAGGCTGCTCACCACTGGGCATGGGCAGGTTGCTTAGGATTCAAACCTTCTCTCAAACAGCCTAATTCATACTCTTCAGAGGGATAATGAACCGAACAGTGGACTGCTGGAGAATATAGGTTATTTTAAATTGGCCATGCATTTCTGCTTTTTGGCTTTTGTTCAAAACCTTTATCTTCTCACTGAAAACATAGTTTTTGGGACTTAATTTCCAGAGTTTTTACACCAGAAGGTGATATTATATTGAAGATGCATTATGCAGCATTTCCACATGCCACAAGGTTTTGCTCATTTTACTGGGGGGTTGGTTCAAGAAAACGGAAAAATGGATCGCTTTGAGAGTCAAAAAATAAATTGTACAGGGCTATCTGAGGGGATGTGCCAAATTTCAGATAATGATAGTAGATTTTTTGTGGTTTTGAATGGGAGCCGTTCTCAAAACTGGCAAAACCCTAATATATATAAAACTCTTATACTCTCAGAAAACATTGCACGAATAAGACCTATTAACATCCTACTCTGCACACACCCCAATCTACTCATGCCCTACTCCACTCATATCCTACTCTACCCACATGCTACTACTCTACTCACTCTCTTAATGTAAAATTATGCTTTACTTGTAGGAAACTTCAGAGTCATCTATAAACTCTCTCTATCTCTGTTTCTACAGCTCAATTCAATTTAATTTAATTTTATATGCTTTATCAGTTTGGAATGCATGAGTACATTCTGTAAGCATGACTAACTCATAATACGGCGTGTACAATATTAATAATATTATTATTATAATAACAACAGTAACCACAATTTGCAACAATTAGAATTGATTAATTTATCTGTCTAATCACTTGCTTGTTATTAGACGGGTGGTCATTATTTCTCTCTCTCTATCTCTCTCTCTCTCTCTCTCTCTCTCTCTCTCTCTCTCTCTCTCTCTCTCTCTCTCTCTCTCTCTCATTGCCCTGGCTTGTCCACACAGATGCGTGTCATGAGAAGAAGAGATCAATATTGAAAGCCCCATCACTGTAGCTCCACCAAAAAAAGTTTTTCCGGGGGGGAGAGCAATATCACTGCAGCATTGTTCCATCGTGTCGGTAAGTTAGACACTCAAAGCTTATTAAGTTTCAAAGCACATGGACTGTGAAGTACACATTTCAGCTGTATTGCACATAGCCGTATATATCACCTGAGCGTTTGAAGGCAGTATGAGGGGTATTTTTGTTGCATGGCGAGGCAGGCATAAACGCCGTCTGTGAGATATGATATATTAGAAATAAATGTGATTGTCCCAGTAATCTGGTTTTATTATAGCGGGGCTCCCAGAGGTAAACTCTTAGTGGTAGCACTAGGCCCTAATTTTATTAAAGGAACACATAGGATCGTGTTTGTGTTTTTATTTCAGTCTTTGCTTTGTTCTATTATTATTCCAGATTTATATCGCAGGCCACTGAGAGTGCAGCATGTTTTTACTGCCTTTGTCAGTCAGGTGTCTATGAATTTCATCATATTATTGCTTTCTACATTTCATATGCCGTGTGTAAGCACCATATTATTTATTATTGTCGATTTATTTGGCAGACGGCGTTATTCTGGATGACTTACAGACAAAGATACAAATAACAAATAAGCTCAAAAGGCCTGTAGAACGCAGTGGCCAAAATGGCAAGATGGAACCACCTCGTCCAATGACGAAGCACATTCCCTAAGCGAAACTCCAATTTCAAACATAATCATAACCATATCAGGGCCATGAGTCCTAAAAAGGCGACACGGGGGCGTGCTTCAGCTCTTTGTCTCAGCTCAAATTAAGAACTGGGGCCTCCGATAGTGTAGCGGTCTAACGCACCTGTAGTCTGGTCCTTTGGGTCCTGGCTGGTGAGTGTGAGCTGCCTATCATGGTCGTGGTTTGAAACCCGACTGTACCAGACTGGCCCTGGTGGGGAGTCCTGATCGGGGTGGTGTTTGGCTGTCCTCCCCAGGGGAAGGGGGGGATGGTGAGCCGGCATGAACTTGCTGAGAATCATGTAAGGGTGTCTCCAGAACATGGGTGGGCAAATTCCGTCTCAAAGAAAGCAGTGTTCGCTACCCTCTGAGAATTAGCTTGCCTGGTAGAGATGAGCGGCGGACTGGTGTGGGGAGGGCAAATTAAAATAAATAGAGGGCATAATTGGCCACTAAATTGGGAGAAAAACAGGAAAAAATCTGAAACAAATGTATAAATGAAAAAATTAAGAGCTGATCTGAGTTTGGATGTGAGATTAAGGTTTATCATTACATTCACGGTCAGTGGTCATACAGTCAAACCCTTGCTGCTACTACATTTGTAACTCTGTCTGTTTACTTCATCCATATGTATGTATGTATTATTTAGTATGTATCCACTTAAGGTACGTAGTTAAGTATTTGGGACTGGTCAGCTACAGTTGAATGAGGAATGAGGTCTGCTAATGAAAATCTACTCTGACTTGTTCCAATGCAAATTTGCTCTAATGTAAACCTAGATTGGTCATTTCTCAGAGAAGTACTCCAGGTCTACAATAATCTATTGAAGGAGTGTCACTACTCACACTGAGGTGTACACCACCCTGCTTTACAGTCAAAAATCAGCCTGTGGGTGTGTGTGTGTGTGTGGGTGTGTGTGTATGTGCATGTTTATGGGCCACAGTGTGTGTGTATATATTGTGGTGTCCCTAGGGGTTGGGCGACACTCACGGACCTTGCAGAGGGGCGTGTAGGCAGGTTAAATAACCCAGAGGAGGCAGTATTACCAACAAAACAATAATTTATTAAACACATTTTTACAAAATCCAATATGCAAGTCCAGTTCAGTTCCTCAATCCAGTCCAGTAGTCGGTACACAAAGGGGGGTCCTCAAACAATCCAAGTCAAAACACGACAACAATACAAAATACTTCTCAAAACTCTCTCTCGCACTCTCTCTCCACAACACTCTCCACTACTCCAACACAACACCCTACTCCTTCCCAGTGTGATAGGAGCTGGTCTGAGCGGCACATGTCCAGCGGCGACCAGGAGAGCCACCATCTCCAGGTCCCCTCAGGAAGTTTTCTGCCAGGATCAAACGTCTGGATTCCATCTCCATTCATCTCCTGTACAAACACCTGGTAGACGTTAGTGAATGATTCAGGTTGCTCACCTTGACCCCCACCAACCGGCCATATGTGGGTACTGGCTCTGGGCTCCACAGGACGGGACAATCACCCCTTGGGCTCTGGGCTTCACCAACATTCCATGGCTCAGTGCACTTTGTGCCGTTTTGGAATCCGGTGACCTTGTTGTAGCCTTTTCCGCCACTTCCACTTTGCTTCCTGGTGGTCAGGTTCAGCGACCGGGGAAAACATGCTCCTCAACACACAGTTCATTTCATTATTGGATTTCTTTTCCACATTTGGCTTCAAAACCCTTTTCCATAAACTTTTCCTACGGCCATTCCATTTAAACGTCCGTTTGTTCTGCCTCCTGTCTCTCTTCAGTGGAGAACCTCTAATCTCCCTTCTCGGTCTTCTCAATTTAAGTGACGGAGATGGACTCACCACATCAGGAGATGGTTGGCCGTTCAACCAGGCCTCCTCAGCCATAGTCAAGAGACCCTCCTCAACACTGTGGTCCCACCACAGTTCATTCTCAGCATGTTGCTCCTCCAGTCCCCCTCTAAGGTCTGGCAAGCTGAGTGGGACTGAGGACCATCTACCCCACTCCGAGTCCAATGTCTGGTCATTGTCTCTTGCTGGCTCCACTGGCTGCAAGATTTCCACCAGGTTTCTATATGGGCCGGCTTGTGAACAAAAAATAAAATGAAATAATGTAATATGATGCAGTGAATGAGAAATATCTCTTGGAATTGTCTTTTTATAAACTAGAATAGATATAAAAAGATATTCTCGATTCTAAAAATAAAAGATCTTGTCAATGACAAATTTGCTAGATTTTTTTGCATAGATTTAAAACCCAGTTGTGATTAATCAGGGAATTTTTCTTGGGAAGGAGGGAGGAGGAGGGGGGGAGCTTATCACACGATTTAACCACAAAGAGAGGGTTTTTGGATGGATTTACACTGAGGATTTGCCTTGAGCAAGAAATCCATGCGGTTCAGACTCATTTTCCTAAATGACAGAGAGTCTCTCTTTAATCTCATCTCTGTGGCTGAAACGCTTTAAAATTTCCTTTTCCGTCTCTAGAGCTGCTTAAAAGAGAGTGGTGTTAAAGGAGGAAGTGTCATGTGAATTTACAGTCAAAGCTGACGCAGTCAGAGAACACAGCGCTCACCAGAAAGAAAACCTTCAGAAGACAGAGTTTGTGGCTTTGATGTCACCTCATTAAATTGAGATTCAAATCGTTCTAACACATGTATTATTTTAAAAGCCTCCGCTGCCAACAGAAACATGTCGGCCGTTTCATCAGCACATATTTCAGAGTGGATTTAAACAGCCCGCCCCCCCCTGCGATCCAGTGGGATTGAGCTCCTATCAGGTCTGGATTCATGATTGGGTGCATCATAGGGTCATAGGTGAGAAGCAAGGGTGTGTTCCTCTGATCAGCCACACAGTGTTTGGAATCTCTTCCCTGTGCTCTCATGACTTTAGACAAACCCAAAGATTGATTACTGAGGGGATGATCGATTTGGAGGGCGACCGTGGGGAGTGATCTGTCAGTCAGTTGTGACTGTGGGGAGTGGCCTTTCAGTCGGTCATGTGACTATGGGGAGTGGCCTGTCAGTTGGTCATGTGACTGTGGGGAGTGGCCAGTCAGTTGGTCATGTGACTGTGGGGAGTGGCCTGTCTGTCAGACTTTATCTTTGTATCTCGTGAAAATGTAGGAAAAATATTAGATGTACGTTACATACATATTTATACTCATACTTTTACATACATGTATAGTGCAAATCAATTCTGGCTGATATTCTGGCCAAAATAAAGGAAAACCTTCTGGGTTCTGGCAGCTCTGTTTTGGTGTGGGTGCATTTTCCTAGCATTATATATTTCCACTCAACCCCTTAGAGGGCAAGGTAAAGACGAATGAATACAAAATCATTCTGACCTTCATTCTATGGTGAGGCAATTCTATCCTGATGAGAGTGGTTGCTTCCATGCTGATAATGCCCCCATCCACATGACATGAGTGGTCACTGAATGGTTTGATGAGCATGAAAACGATGTAAACCATATGCCATGGCTGTCTCAGTGGCCAGATCTCAACCAAATTGAACACTTACAGGAGACTCTGGAACGGCACCTGAGACAGCGTTTTCCACCGCCATCGAGAAAACGAGATGGAATTTCCAAACACTTGTAGAAATCTATGCCAAGGCACATTGACACTGTTCTGGTGGCTCAATAGGCCCAAAGCCCTATTGCACTTTATGTAGCTGTTTCTTTTATTTTGGCAGTTACCTGTATATATAGTATGTGTATTTGTAATGCCATGTGCTCCATGTTTTAGGTTTACATCATTGGTGTCTGGATTCTCTATGCATTTTGCTAAATGTGATGATTATCATTCAATTGAATTGGGTTGGATTGGATTGAATCTTGTTATTATGTGCCATTTTATTTAATTTACTGTTGTGTACCAGGTAACTGAATCTCCACTTGGCCTCTTCAGAAATATGATATTATGTTAAATGAAACACCACGCATGCACATCCCACAGAGGAACTGGCTTTAACAGAAAGCCTAATGTAGGAAAAAATGAAAAAAGATGAAAAATGAACCATTGACAATTCAACAGTTCAGAAGACTGTCTTTCATCAAAAATGTTTTAGCTTCAAGGCAACATTTGGCTCATAGAAAAAAAGTAAATCTCAAACTGTCAATGTAAAATCCCAGCAGCCTGTCTCCTCTGGCCCTTCCACTTCAAATATGACATGAGGCAAACTTTCACCTCCATTTGCTGCTTCTAATCTACTGCCATCTCCCCACTGTCTCTAATCTACTGCCACCTCCTCCCCTGCCTCTAGTCTACTGCCACCTCCTCCCCTGCCTCTAGTCAACTGCCATCCTCCTCCCCTGCCTCTAGTCTACTGCCACCTCCTCCCCTGCCTCTAGTCAACTGCCATCCTCCTTCCCTGCCTCTAGTCTACTACCACCTCCTCCTCCCCTGCCTCTAGTCAACTCCACCTCCTTCCCTGCCTCTAGTCTACTGCCACCTCCTCCCCTGCCTCTAGTCAACTGCCACCTCCTTCTCTGCCTCTAGTCAACTGCCACCTCCTTCTCTGCCTCTAGTCAACTGCCACCTCCCCACTGTCTCTAATCTACTGCCACCTCCCCACTGTCTCTAATATGCTCACCTCCTCCGCTTCCTGTAACTCTAATCTAGCCACCTCCTCCCCTGGCTATAAATGACCTTCCTCTCCAGATTAAAGGAATGGCCCTTATTCATTGCATTTATTCATGTTTTAAATCAGGTGGAACAAGGTCCTCCCGGGCAATGGACCAAGAGGGCGTTAGCACGGTGGTGAGCGCATGCGTGTCCGCCTGTGTTACATAAGCCGAGCCACATCTCACTGACATCCTCGCCCGTCGGGTGGTGGGCCATTAAAACGCTGCACGCACTCTCACACCGCCTCAGCCAGAGCAGCTCCACTGTTTTATTGTGGCAGTGTAAGCCTTTTTCCTTGTATTTATAGCCGCAATTATATCTCAATGAGGTCTGTCTACAGCGCTAGCTTCACGCTAATTTTCCCCCTCGCTGGATTCTGGGAATAGGTTCTGGACTGTTTATGAACCAGACATATTGACCTCGTTTACAGCTCACTGTTTAAATCCATCATTTTTCCCCACCCACAATCCTCTTTGGCATTCTGGGGGTGCAGGCAGCTCAGTGAGACTGAACTCAGAGTCTCACACTTCATTGAACACCATTATGTCCCCCACCCCCCCCCCTGCTCACACACCCCCTACCCTAAATCCGCCCCCAGGGCCGACTCATCTGTACCAGGTCTTCGTTCCCTTCTTCCCTTTCTCCTATCTCCTGTCCCCTCTCCTCTTCCCTCATTCCTCTCCCCTCTCTCCTCCCCTCTTCCCTCTTGCCTCTCTCCTCTGCTCTTTCCTCTTGCCTCTCTCCTATTCCCTCTCTCACCTCTCTGGGCGGTGTTAGAGTGAAGACCGCCACTGATTAACCATAAGATTCCAATAAATCAAGCTGTCAGCCTCTCCTCCTCTCCTCCCCCCTTATCCCCCTCTCCCCTCCTGCAATTTCCCTCTCACTTCCCATTCACTCCTCTCTCTCTCTCTCTGTCTCTCTCTCTCTCCCTTCTTCTCTGCAGATGGATATTTCGCTCCCTCTTCTCCAATGGATCGCACACATCTTCCGTCACCAATTAATTTCAAAGTTTTACAGAACACAAAGAAATACTTACCAGCCATTACTGATGACATCACAAGCCAGAGAAAGCATGTCTCTGTACTCTCAAATAACGGTCTGTGTTCTCCAGTATTTTAACGTATATGAAGAGCCAAACATTTTCTCATCTTAGTAGAAAATATACAATCTATATAGGCAATTTAACATTTGAGAATTTTACTGAGTGAAATGTTTGTATTTTATAGTTACATTTCACATATAATAAATCAAAAATCATTACCTTGAAAATGATTGGCCAGGCTAAAATAACATAGCACGCATTGTTTATATGCAATATTTATACTGAGAATGTTAAACCATGTAAACTTGTCGGCTAATTGATTGGCTGCGCTGTGGCTCCACAACAGCGGTTTTGTCTCCTTTTGAACCCTGTGGTGTTTTTCCAGCGGAATGCCTCCAAATTATCCTCCGTTCCTCAGACTCTGACTGCACTTTGCAGTATCAGTCTAAATGGGCTTTTCTTTCATTACGGAACAAAACAGCTTATTCTCCCGCCTAATAAAGAAGTAAAACGTTCAGAAATGAAATCGTTTGCTATTTTTGCCATCTCTTTGTCTTAAATGTAGTATTTTTTAGGGCGGCAGAGCCATTCCTCCCAGAGCCAATACAAACGGGACAGATTTACGTGTCATCTCAAATGGCTGCTGATTGAGACAGATGGACTGCTGTTTGTTTGCTGTGATCTGGTTCTTATTGATTATCTATCAAGATTTTTGATTGCATCCTGGAAGTCATTTTTTAAATAGACCTTAATGGCATCTACAATTATTTATTGCACTTTGCTGATGATGGCTGCAAAGCTTTAAATCCGTAATGCGTTTAGTGTTTTTTCAGAATGTAGGACGTGATGCGTGCGGCGGTGGGGCGGGGGGTGTTGGGGGCGGGACTTGAAACAACATCTCAACCTTTCAAGTATAAACACCTAGCATTAGCCCCCTGGCTGAGGCTAGGATGATCCAAAGTTCCCTCTCCTGGCTGTCACTAACAGCCTGCAGCATTTAGCTGTTTCAGCCCTCCTGGAGCGAGGGGCTGATGCGTGTTTGTGGAAAGGATGTTGTTATGGTGCTGAGGCCGCTCTGGGTGCAACGCACTCATGTGTCTTTCTGAGGAGGACAAGCGCAGATGCCTTCACCACAGAGTTTCCCAGCAGGAAGGAGGTGAATCAACAATCGATTCTGGAGCAGCATGCCTTAAAGTCAGGCTTCCTTCGGCCCCTGGAACCCGGAGCCTCTAATAACCCCGCCCACTTCTCCTCCCTCAGTCTCTAATAACCATGCCCATCCTCATCAGTCTCTAATAACCCCGTCCACTTCCCCCTCATCAGCAGTGAGGGTCGTTCACTACCCCCCCATCTTGCCCTGTCAAAGGACAGGAGGACCCTGGGGAATACTCACAACCGGGGGAGAGGGGTCACTGCCAATTTACTGCTACACAAATGCACGGAACAGGAGAAAGACGGGCGTCTAATCCCCTCAATACCCTCACATTACGCTGAAGGCCGGGGGATTACATGAAACACTAGCCAGTGAGTGAGGGCTTCCGAGGGCCCGGCAGTCTGACAGCGGAATACATTAGTGCGTCAGAGCGTGCTTTAATGTCTGCTTCTGATCCCGGCGCATTTACGGCGCTAGTCCCCGCTACACACAATCCACGTTTTAAAACACCCCGCGCGCTGGTCCATCCACAGAGCGTTAACGTCGCTAACAGCGCTAACATCACTCCTCTTAACCTGCCCCTAACGAGACTCTCCTCCTCCGTCAGAAAGTCGCATTAAATCTGACAGCTCGCCGTTTCGGCAACAGGTCAGCCGTGCGCGCGCTAATGGCTTCGTTTAAAGAGAGACCCCTTTTTCCACAGACAGATCTCATTTCAAACTTGAGTTGATTTCCGTGTCACCTTCAATCCAGCGCGGGATGTTGTATCTGCGCTCGCTTGACTGCAAAGCACAATGGATGTACGTTTTAAGTGAGGGAACTAAGCTCTTTATAGATGTTATTTGTCGTCATCAATGACATTCTGTGCTGCAGTTGTAGGTGTGGAAGGTTGTGAGGTGTTGGCCCATCCGCACGTTCGGTCTGCGTGCTACAGTGCGGCACTGCCAAAGTGCATCGTCGAAGATAAATAAATAAATAAACATCGATCATAACAGCATGGATTTTTCTTTTTCAAATTTCATATGTATTAAAATAATTCTGTTTAATAATAAAGCTTGTTTTACCCGAATAATTGAATAAAGGGCACCGCATATGCTGACGGTGTGATCGATAGCTTTCAGAGACGCAAATGCTGAGAAACAATATCTCTCTCTCTCCCTTTCTCTCTCTCTACCCTCTCTCTCCCTTTCCCCTTTCTCCGTCCCTCTCTCCACCTCTCTCCCTCCCTTTCTCTCTCATCTCTCTCTCTCCCTCCCCCTTTCTCCCTTTATCTCTCTCTCTCCCTCTCGCTCTCACTCTCTCCCCTTCCTTTGGGACCACCTGCCTGCTGATGAGCTGAAAATCTGACAATAGATAAAAATCATATTAAATCGATTATTTTCTGAGCACGGGCACTTTAGTGTAAGCCTAGCTGTAACTGTCCAGGCTGGCCGTGGGGGCGGGACGGGTGTAGGGGTCTGATTTTATACGCGGGGCGGTTCACATAAGGCATGACTGAGGAATGAATAATATACATGTGATTTTGTCATTTTGCATTTTGGCGGTATCTCCTGCTGTTTGGTCTGCCATTACTTGTAAATTAGCTATCTGACGAATCAGCACAGTGAAGTGCGCTATACTATGTACTGAAATTGTGCGTGCTGTGGCTGTTGTCAGGACTGTGATAGAGACCAGTGCTCTATCACAGTCCTGTGACTGCTGCTCCAGGTCGGCAAATGAGGCACCGCCTCAATTTCAGACAGGATACAAAGGGACAAATAAAACAAAGGCAACACTCGAGTAAATGAGGGATCCTTTAAATGGGTGCACTACCTCGAGTGTCCATCGGGAGGTGCCAGGGCCAGTTGCTAATTGCCATGACTGCAAATACATCTTTTTGATTGGCAATTAACATAGCTACAATTAAGGAACTTTTCAAATATTTTTGTAATACTTTATTATAAAGCTTTAATAAATATAAATCTTTAAATTAAAAACTGGGAGTAGCTCACCAAAGCCCAGTCATGCCCTCTACTGCCCCAACCCCCTCCCCTCCCGCCTCCTCAGGGCCACAGCCCGCCAGCCATCACCGGTAGAGACTGTGCCAAATGATTTATTGGAAAGCAGCTCAATGATATGAAAAGTGGTCTTTACTGCAATTACAGCTAATTAGTAATTAGAAAGAAAGAAGTGATGAATTTACTGGGTGGATGAAGGGATACAGCGGGGGAGTGAAAAAAGAGAGCATGAGAAACACAGAGAGAGAGAGGAAGCGAGAGAGAGAGAGAGTAATTAATGGGCAATTAATGGGTAATTAACCAAGCGATTAACAGTAATGCTGAGAATATTTGTGCTGTGCACTGGGTTTCAGTGTCCTTTGTGTATCCCCAGTGGTCAGACCTTGGAGGATGAGAAGGATTGGAAGGAAAATAATCATGGAGATGGCAAGACTCCTGGCAAAGATCATCTGGTCCCCTGCACTCTGATCTGAGGATTGGAGGGGCTGTGGTGATAGAAGAACAGGTACAAGCAATGGCCCAAGTCATACTGCAGCAACAACAAAAAACAAGCAGTGCAGTGCAATATTCCCTTATAGGTGAGAGGGTCCTACAGACCGTGGCAGGTGACCCCGTGTACCTGTGGTCTGGGGGAGGGGAGGGCGTGGGGGGGGGTAGTAGAGTGAATTGAATGGGGCTGACAGAATAATGGCTCTGTCACCTGGGCTGTCGGCCTTGTCCCTCGCCCCCTCGCCCCCTCGCGGCTCGCCACACACCATGCTCCGATGCGCCGTGTAATGGCCGGCGTGTCCCTCAGCCATGTTAACACCGTGCCACGCTGCCTGTCTGACTGTCTGGCTCGAATGAAGAGAAAAGGAGGAGGGAGGAGAATCAGTGCTGAGAGGGGTGGATGGAATTGTGGCAAGTGTCTTCCGGGAGCCTGCTGCAGGACATAAAACATAACCCTAAGGCCTAAGCTCTAGCTCCCAACCCCTAAACCCTAAGCCCTAACCCTCTAACCTCTAATCCCTAACCCTAAACCATAAATCCTAACCTCTAGTCTCTAATCCCTACCCCCTACACCCTATCCCCTAACCCTAAACCATAGGGCTTCCCTTCTTACTAGAAGCCCTTATCCAGAGCGACCTACTCCATTTGTGTCTTAAAAATCCAGATTCACAGCCAGATATCAGACACGGTTTGACACCTAACCGCTGCACTGAAACTGTGCATTGGCAGGATGCACCACCTGACAGCGTGTTAATACCTTGGCGATCACAGCAAGGTGCCTTGTGTGGAACATGCTCACAGAGTGCACTGCTCTCTCTCTCTCTCTGCTGGCATGCGCAAGGCTCATTGACTGTCTAATGCTGTTTGACTGGGGATACAGCATCACACCTGTACAAACGCAGGCAGTGTAATTAATGAGGAGGAACAGGAGTACTCCCGTCCTTACGCCAGTTGTCACGGGAACCGCGCTAATGAATGAACTCCACTTTACTGCCAGTGTCAACAGGAGCATTTTTTTCTCTCTCTGGTGCAACTTAAAGCAGATTTCTTTCAGGCTGTTCAAGGTTAGCCAAATTTAATGGAAGGCTTTCCCCACACCAGTTTTGGGCATTGACCCCATTATGATGTAGAAGGACATGTGGGAACTGTCTTAGGTGCACGTTCTGAGTGTAGACAACATAGATTTAAAAACACGATAACACTGGTTAAAAAGATGATAACCAACACTGTTTCCTGATGGGAGTTCATCTCTCAGAGGTGAAACCCTCCATCTAAAAAAAAAAGATCAGCTGGCCTTACTGATGACAGGCCGACACCCGGTTTTCCTCAGGGATTGTAGATCAGACACTAGCTTAGCTAGGGGGGTGATTTTGGATGTAACCCCCAATCTTTTAAACAACTGCTCTTAAATCCCCCTCGAAATGTCTCATGACAGTTCCAATCTACTCCTTAACAATTGGTTCACACACCACCCCCGGTCAACGATTCGTTCGCGTAGGTATTTTATGGCTGAATTCCTTCCTGGCTGTGCTACCGAGATCAGAGAGTGTCACAACCACGCCATCTCTGTGAATGAACTTGTAATTATAACATTTGCGTTGTGTAAAGTGTTAAAACCTGAGGTGCGAGGGTGCGGGGGTTCGGTAACATGAACAAACCACACCCCCGCCTCCCTATCTGGGTAAAAACAGGGCTCCCTGGCGCTCTGCGTACCTCATTAAACAAAGTAATTGATCGGACGAGAGCTCCAATCACCCGCAACCTCCAGTGTCTCTGAACTGTTAATCTACTGGTGAGCACTGATAAGACTGTATCCTCCCCCTCCCTCCGGTGTCCTCCAGTGTCTCCTGTTATGGCATCGTCCACTTCTGCCCCCCCCCCCTACATCCACAAACCCACAGAGTCCTTACTCATGTCCTACGGCGGTGTCACCCCCCCCGCCCTGTGCCAGATTCTGACATTTGCATTTCCTCGCCTCCCCAATATGTTACTCGGTTTAAATAGCCTTTTAATTGTGCGCCGCAGAGCCCAGATGGAACGTGACTGATGCTCCCGCTCTAATTAGGAGCTGGAGTCAGTGCGCCCTGGCAGCTGGAAGCTGGGAAACAAGCCCAAATTATTCTGTCATCAATCAGCAAACCAAAACGCCGCCGTCGCTAATTAGTTTGCAATTTGGGTGACAGTTTATCTGGCGCACGCGGCGCGGGGGAGAGGGAGAGAGAGAGAGAGAGAGAGCGAGAGAGCAGAGCGGGTAAACAAAGGGCGAGGGAGGAAGAGGAACCTTCAGACGAGTAACCCCGCCCCCTACACCCCCCACCCCTCCCGCGCGTCTCCGAAACACGCTGTGCCGCGCTCTCCCGCGCGGTTCATTAGCGCCCGGTTCGGCTTGGACGTGAATGGGACCAATCGCTGGCCTGTCTCTCGCCATGTGACCGTTCCACTGATGAAACCTATCACGGGGGGAAACGGTCGTAGTCGCCTTTTAAATTATGCATTTATAGGTAATAGATGAGGAGTGCTATGCTAAAAAGGCAATCTCCACAGCCTACACTTCCCTGCCTCCCTCTCCCTGCCCACGGGGAGCAGAATTAGCTGCGATGCTCCTTGCTGTGTAACTGATTTGTTTTTCGGGGCTGACGGTGGCGATGGAATGCCAAGCAGCCTGCTCCCCTCCTGGCCCCCGTCGTTACGGGGAGCCTCCTCATTAAGGTCTGCAGGCGACTCTTGCCAAAAGACAAAGCTAACAGGACCGCATCCCCATTTGCTGTTTATTTAAGGTATTTTTAAAATACTTTTACTGGGGGGGAAAACATAGCGTAATCACTTGAAACACATGACAATATATTTCAGAAATGTCATGTCGTGAATCTGCTGAGGAAAGACCGCTGTGTTTCAGTTGGAGGAGAATCGCGTGTCGTGTGGAGAATCGCGTGTCGCATGGACAAGGGCAGAACACTGTTGTCCCAGGAGGTGTCCAGGCGGAGCTGCTGGTGGATTCTGCTGCTGCTGGAGGAAGAGAGTGGTTAGAGGTGAGAAATGCCCTTTAACCTTTGGCCCTCAGACTGCACTGTACAGAATGCTCTCACTAGGGGGACCAGGATATGCTCTCATTGTAATCACAGCCTGGGATGTCCTACCAACTGGAACATCCAATCACAAGCATGGGCCCGTCGCATCACTGCACATCCTCAGCCAATCAGCATGCATTGCAGCCAGGCGGACACTTCTGTTCACTCTGTTCATTAAGGAGTTAAAGCACGAATGTTGATTTAATCTATGCTTTAGTTTCTTAATTCCCCCAATGACACTCATAATAGAGTGCTGGAAGCATGTGTGAATGTGTGTATATGTAGGTGTGCATGGGTGTGTGTGTGTGTGTGTGTGTGTGTGTGTGTGTGTGTGTGTGTGTGTGTGTGTGTGTGTGTGTGTGTGTGTGTGTGTGTGTGTGTGTGTGTGCGTGAGTGTGTGTGTGTGTCCATGTGTGTTTGTGTTTTTTGTGTGTTGGCTGAGGCCCTCAAGAAACTTTCTAACTCCAACAACTTATTCTAAACATATGGCACCGAGAAACCATCCCCCAAGAGTGGAACGACTCCAACACTGTCGCGTTCCACAAGGGGACAATTCCATATGTGGGAACAGCAGTGGTATTTCACTAACCCAACACATCACCGAGAGAGTCCTGCCAGAAACCCACTGCGGCTTCAAGAAAGGCCGAAGCACCACAGATATGCTTTTTGTTGCCTGACAGGTATAAGAAAAATGTACAGAGCACAAAGACCTCTACATTTCATTCTTAGATCTCACTGAGGCCTTTGACACAATTAACCATTAAATAGTCCCGAAACATAGTCAATAAATTTGTTGTTCCTTCCAAATTCCTCAGCTTACTAAAGCAGTTCAATGTTAGCATGCAGGCCCTGTAGTTGCCGGTGAACTACAATCCCCAACTTCCCTGTAATGTGGGGGTAAAACAGAGCCCTTGTGATATTCATCTTCTTCCTGGCAGCAGTCATACTTCTCTCCCATAAATATTTCAACGCCGAAGATGGGGTCCAACTGCAATTCCAGGTCTCTTCAACCTCCAGACGCCTGCAAGCCATCACAAAGACATCTGTGAGCGAAAATTCAGGAACTCCATTAAGCCAATGACTGCACCCTCCTGGACCGCAGCCCCACTGCAATGCAACATGCACTGGATGTTGTATCTGCAGTGTATCACTCCATCGGCCACCAGGTCACTCCAACTTCCACAACCCCAATCCCCCCCCAGCCCCCCAAGTTCTACATCAACAGCACACCCCTAAAGGTTGTTGAGCCATTCTGCTATCAGGGCAGCATGCTAACACCCTCCTGCCTCATTGACGCTGGCATCGAGGCATGCATCGACCGTGGCTCCTTCACCTGGTCAGCTGCATTCTCGTGTCTTTGAAGACAAAGATCTCAAAGCTCTGGTAAAGTTGCAGTGTACCGAGCAGTCCGTGTGGCAACGGGACAATACACCTCTGAAGCCTGGGCTTTCTGTCTCACCACAGACAATATGGTAGAGGCTAGATGCCCCCATGCAGAGGACAGAGATGTGAAGTACACGTGATGTCAAATGCGTGAAATTGACCATTGTAACTGATGGTTCGGGTTATGGTTAGGTTTAGGGGTTAGGGTTTGGGTTTAGGGTTAGGGTTTGGTCACGTGCACTGTGAAATTGAAAAAAAACAAACAGGCCAATCACATCTCGCATCTCGTCCTCTGCCTGGGTGGCATCTAGCCTCTACTCATACAATGTGGCTCTGAAGCCTGGACTACGTACCATCCAGTCCTGCCACACAGACATATCGTCTTCCCCCATCAAATCCTCTACGCACAACTTTTGGATGCTCACAGTACAGCTGGAGGTCAAAATATGTGTGTGTTTGTGTGTGTGTGTGCATGTGTGTGCGTGTGTGAGTGTAAGTGTGTGTGTGTGTGAGCGTAAGTGTGTGTGTGTGTGTGTGACTGTGTGGGTGTATGTGTGTGCATGAGTGTGTGAGTGTGAGACTGTGTGTGTGTGTGTGTGTGTGTGTGTGTGTGTGAGAGAGTGAGTGTGTAAGTGTGAGTGTGTGAGAGTGTGTGTGTGTGCGCGTGTGTACAGACTAAGTAATCAGCACTCCAGTATCAATGCACAGCTGATGCCACTGAGTGCAGGAGAATCCAGGCAGCGGGAGATTGAAGCTGAATGATTCTCATTTCTGGAGCAACTAAGGACAAGTGCACTCCATGGCAACCATGTGTCCACTACCATGGTGACCCCACATGCAAGATATATTCCATCATGACCCTCGCCTGAACAGGTGGCACTCATTCCGAAGCGTATGCATGTGCCCGCTCTGGCTGGTTGATTTATTCATCCCTGTTTGAATGGACTCTCTCTTTTTGTGCTGAAATGATGCTCAGTTATTTTTTAAATCACCCTGACGATAAAAACCATTTGAGCGTCCTGAGAGCGCCGTCTGTGTCAGCACTCTCCGCTTCTCTCTTTGTTCTCGTGGCTCAGTTATGCACGAATCCTTGAGCAAAATCAATCAATCTCTCCTTCCGGAATATTCCTGCCCTTGGTCGTACAGTGCTGACGAGGCGCTGGCCGCGACTGGGAGCAGGGAGGAACTTGGGGCTCCAGGAGAGGCTAAGCGAACACCTGTGGCAAAGTCATGTGACTACGGGACGAGCCGAAGTCAAAGGGTTGTATGACATCACACACACAAACCTAAACCAGAGGCGCGCAACCCAGCCCTTCTAGTCTTTTTCTGAACATCCTCATCACATTCCCCAGCAACGGTTTTCTGACTTGGGTAAGTTTAAATGCGCGACCATGCCATATCATGCCCCTTCTATCTCGACCAATTATATATTTTTTATTTGTTAAAATTTGGCAAGCTTTTCCCCCGCTCTAATTGGCTGGCTATATTCAATGATCTCCTCTAGGTCACGTGTCGCTGTTACAGACGATCCTCTCACCCGACGCGGCACCAGGTGAAGGCGCTCGATTTTTCACCAATAAAAATCATTCCCTGACGCAGGGGCTTTGGGGTTGGCTTAGGAAATACAGAGATATTATTTCTCTTTTTGTCTTTGTTATGATAGAACACTTTATTGCTCTGGTTTTTTTTGGGGGGGGGGGGTTCTGAATTTGGGAAGAAGCGGCAGAGGCTTTCATTGCTTTAGAGGCTGGGGTATATGAGTTACACCTCCCACAATGCATCTGTGCAAACAACAGAGTATGAGAGAGAGAGAGGGCAAGGGGGGAGACAGCAGGAGTCAAAAAAGAGGAAGAAACAGAGAGGATGAGAGATTAAAATATATGGAGAAAGAGAGAGAGAATGACAGGGAGAGAGGGGGAGAGAGATGGTAAGGGAAGGAGGGAGAGTGAAAGGGGGAGGGGGAGAGAGATGGAAAGGGAAAGAGGGAGAGGGGAAAGAGGGAGAAAGTGAAAGGAGGGAGGAGGAGAGAGTAAAAGGAGAGAGTAACAAGGAGAAAGTGGGAGAGGGGGGAAGAGATGGTATGGGTGGGGGAAAGTGAAAGGGGGAGGGGGAGGAGGAGAGGGGGAGAGAGAGGGAAGATTAACTGGAGATGCTTAATGTTCTCCTGATTAGACGGCCGGGTTTCATTACTGGGTCCCGTTAATCACATCAGAACAAAGCAGGCTGGAATCGATGCCTCTGCTGCAGCCTCCCTTCCTCATCATTTATTCACTGTGCTCTGCACGGGGGGGATTGTTTTCCGTAATGCAATAAAGAAATCACATCCACTCATAGGCCTACATACCAAATTGCTGGAATTGCCAAATTACTTATAGCTACTAGTATTAAAAAGGACAAATGTCTTCTGTAACGTAAGCCCATTATTCTGATGGATCAAGCGTTGTATTTCAATGGAGTGCCGAAGCAGTGCATTCTGGGTCATAAATAAAGGACCGCTTGTACGCTTTTCCATCTGAATCCTCTCTCCTCTCCAGCTGGTTGAGTGCAGATATCCCAGAATCCATTGCAATAAGACATCCCAGAATCCACTGCAGTAAGACATTCCAGAATCCATTACTTGAGGTCACGTTGTGAGGCAATGTTGTAGTGATGTTGATGTTGTTGATGGTGATGTTGTAGGGTGGAGCATTTCTGGCCGGGACTAGAACTACACAGTGAGCTCATCATTATCATCTCCTTGCCTGGTGTTTAAGGAAACACCTGGGGCAGGCATGCGTGTGAGTTTGTGTGTGTGTTTGTGTGGACAGATTTTACTAATTGCAATTAGACCCTAAGACTGTTTATGTAGTTTGGGAGCTTTGAGAATCTAAAACATTTTTTTCGGGTTGGGTTTCTGAGAACAAGCCGCCTGTCCATAACAGAAATGGGGTGATTCAGACCTCAAACCAGACATTAAACATACACATTTAAAATAACAATGTTTTATGGGCAATTGCACATCAATTTATGGCAGGTTGAGGAGTGTTAAATCCTTAATATCATGCACTGTATAAGCAAAGTGAGGAGCAGCAGTGTAGGTGAGGAGCGCTCTGGGGTAAGGAGCAGCAGAGTAGGTGAGTAGCACTGGGGTAAGGAGCAGCAGTGTAGGTGAGTAGCACTGGGTTTAGGAGCAGCAGTGTAGGTGAGTAGCGCTGGGATTACGAGCAGCAGTGTAGGTGAGGAGCACAGAGGCACAGAGGTCTGAGTGGATGACTCGACTCCTGGTGGAAAGGCTGCACAGATCCAGATAAGATTAAGTGACATGTGTAAGAGTGCAGATAGCCGCGCTGAGCCGGGCCGGATCAACACGCTGAAACCTGTGCTAATAGTGCCCTGCCGCCTCCCTAATCCCCCCACCCCGCACCTCCTCCCACACCCCCAGATAAGCCGCTCCGCACCAAATTATCCGCCCGCAATCTCCGCCATATCCGTCGGAAAATGAAGTTTCTGAAAAAGCGGCCGGCAGTCCGGGGGCCGCAGATGAGAATTCCGCGGCGGGATCTGGGATCGGCGCGGGAAACACGGCCCTCCTGAAAAAGCCAATAATCCGGCGACAGTCACGGCGATGCCGGGGCCCCGGTGACTGACAGCTCCGTGAATAAAGCCCCTCACTTGACATTTTGGTTTCATAAGGTCTGGAACAAAGGAAGCGCACGAGGCGGGGAAAACAATAATAAACCCCTGGAAGCAAATAAATGTGTTTATATCCACCCGGGGGAACGTTACAGCAATATTACAACTCTGAATTTGCTGCACAAGATATGCTAATGGAATAACTTGGCTCCAGCCACACACTTCAGCTCCGGTTATCCTCTTTTACGGGGGAAATTAGCGATACTGCTGAACATGCTACACAGAGCATGCACACACATTTCTGCATGGTCGTCGTCCCGGAAGTTTCTCCAAACTGCCTCTTCTGTCCACCCCTGACCCGGACATCCACACTGAGAGAAGGTCATGGATCAAATCTGATTGTTTTACACCTGAAACATGCCTTACCTGAATACAGGTAGCCTATGTATGGCAATGTGGACTGTTATTTAGCGCCTCAGTCCCTGCTCACACAAGAGGTGCGCTCTGTGCAGCACAGATCTCCCTTTAATCTGTTTCCAATTTCCGTCTGATTTAGTTCTGAATTCGTATTGATTTCGTTCTGATTTTGGCCTTTATGTTCTGGTTCCCACCCTACTTTCCATTGTATTTCCATGCTGATTTTGTTTTGATATAGCAGTGCGAGAGGAGGTGTGTGTGTGTGTTTGTATCATTTAATTATTTTGTCAAATAACGGGCACAGTATGAATCACGGAGTAGCGTCACTTATCCAGCCTGCTCGTCCACCAAACAGGCAGCAGAGGGCGCTGTTTAAGGCAGAAAGCAGTTGTCTGGACACAATGGAGGGAAAAGCAGATTCTTCTGACCTGATTAGCCCGGTTATGAAGCATAGCGACAACCTCTCCCACAAGCAGAATTTATACTCCCTAACACTGACAGCAACAAATTATTTCCTTTATTACTTCCTCCTACATTGTGAAAAACATTCAGATATAAGAAAAATATATTTCAGTAAATTTGAGAAAAGCTGCCAGTCCTATTAAGGGAAGGACCAACTCAGCACAATGTCTCAGCCTGCCACAATGCAAGGGACAGTGAGTTACCACCCAACACTGACTAATAATTAAAAAAAAAAAATATAAAGATTGAATATGTCGGAATTATAATAATAATTTTTCATGTCACATGTTCTGATTGCAATATTTACAATCTGTATTTCCTGCCATTAAGAATATTGAATTGAACTGAATTGAGGGAGAAAGAGAGTGCGAGGAGATGTACACCAGAGCTCCGAGTCTTGACCTATCAAAAGCCCCCATTTATATGTGTTGCTGTGAGCAGGCTGAGATTCATACTCATTTTGCAGATGTTAATGAGGACAGCCTATGGCTGAAGATGTGGGCGGAGACCATGACTAATTTCCACGATTGCTGGGCATTTATCCGACTCTAGTCGTTTCCTGTTATCGAAACGGCCGGAGAAGTTCTCCTTTATTTCATAACAATGAGCCCTCTCCTTTTCTCTCTCTCTCTCTATCTTTCTCACAGATGGGAGAAAGAGCCCTGTGTTTCTTCTCCATGTAATGCAGTGGCCTAATCCTCCTCCCTGCCCGTAGGCCAGCTGAGGCCCTCTCTGATTGGCCGATCATATTACAGAGTAACAGAACACGACTGAACCCTGAAACTAAAGAGGTACAGAAAGCAGACATACACACACACACACACACACACACACACACAGAGTGAGAGAGAGATAGAGAGAGAGAGGAAGCTCCTGGGATAGACACAAGGTCAGTCGGTTCCTAAGTGCACACAGTGAATCCTAAAGAGCTTTTCTTCCCAAAGGGAAATAAAATATTAGAGAAGAGGGATGGGGCCCTGATGAATGGGAGTCCCCTGAAAGGCCCATTATCACTGTGTGTGTGTGTATACATCTCTGTGTGTTTGTGTGTGTGAGCGTGTGTCTCTGTATATTTGTATGTGTGTGTGTGTGCGTGCATCTCTGCCTGTGACCGTGTCTCTCTGTATTTGTGTGTCTGTGTGTGAGCGTGTGTCTCTCTGTATTTGTGTGTGCGTGTATGCCTTTCTTTGTGTGAGCGTGTGTCTCTATGTATTTGTCTGTGTCTGCATGTGTCTCTGTGTGTGAGTGTGTTTCTGTGTATTTGTTTGTATGTGTATGCCTCTCTTTGTGTGAGCGTGTGTCTCTGTGTATTTGTGTGTGTGTGTGAGCGTGTGTCTCTGTGTATGTGTGATTGTGTGTATTTGTGTGTGTGTGTGTGTGTCTGTAGAGTGTGTGCGTTTTCCCCCTGCTTGGCTGCAGTCCAGCGGGTTGTATTTGAGCAGGCCCATGCTAACACCGTTGTGATTGCAGGAAGTCTCTGGCTGTTGCTGCAGGATAGAGTTTCAGAGACGATCTTATCGTTAGCCTGCCTTTGATTGGCGGTTCGATATGACAGGCAGTATTTTTAGGCACTCTGGAGCAGCACACGGGTTTATTTACCCACCTGCCCTGCTCCCGGCACTCTGTCCAGTAACCGATACTCAGCCACTGACCTTCCCAGCTCCAGGGAGCAAGTGGTGATTGTTTGACAGATTTAACGGTTTACACCTTCTCACGCGGGACTCCAGTGAGACCACACAGCCTCGCGTCAACCCGCTGGGGGGGGTAGGGGGCTCTCTGACAGTGCTAACCTGATCTGCAGAGTGGCCGCAGAGAAAACACACTTTACGGGCAAGGCAGAAAAAACACACTTCCCTGCTGACCTTCCCCACAACACCTTACAGCTAAGAACAACAACAGAGGCTTGGCCACTCTTCACCCCAAAAGCAGTGAGAGACATCCGGATTTACGGGACAGCTGACTCTCTCCGGTTTAAGGTGGAGAGAGAATTTGGTCTTCAAGCAGGATGCTTGTGGATCCTTATGCCTCACTAAAAAAACGACCTGTGTACGACCGCGGCGAAGGATCACGGTCTTATTGTTTGCATTCTTCATACAGGGGACCATTCTGCTAGCATTTAACCCTTAGGAAAGATGGCAGTTAAATATTGATTTTGTGGATAAAGCGGTATTGCTCTCCTAGGAAAATACACACTTGACAACAATAACAGGTCTATTAATAATTCACGATAACTGAAGAGAAACTGATTAACCGGAGAGTTTACAGATACACCACCTTGGCTTTAAAGCATTAACAGTGGGTGCCATTCTCACTAACTAAGTCTACTGTAAATCACAGAATACAGAACAACAGTTTAATAATTAAATAATTCATAATTAAACATTGTTCTCATAAGTATCATTTCACTGTTCATGTATTTTGTAATTCACTGCAGAAGTGTGTGTTGAAAAGACAGTGTCATGCTGTTATACATTAATGCTTTCATAATCTCAACACCAACTCTTGGCTACAAACACTGTTATACACATAGGCAAAAGGACAAAATGTCCCCCGATATAGTCACTGAATGCATATCATAAGATGCAGCAAAAAAAACAGGAGGTTTAGTATAGCTTTGTGACCACAAATCCTGTCCCTAATACGGCGGTAAACACAGTCGGCTACATGTTGAAAAGCATTTCTATTGCAAGAGTTTTCGCAACCAAAATAGGGATAGGCAGAAATATACATAGGCTATATATTGATGCGACTAGCAGTTTTTTTTAAGGTACCGGCAAAGTTCGCAGGATATATTTGCAGTTAAAAAAAAGTGTAGTTATTTTTTTAACGACTTCCATTTCTCATAACGGAATTCGAGGCGCTGCCAAGGCCGGCGCAGCGACGGCAACCCCCGCACCCTCCGTCCGGGAGGTAGAAATCATTCAGATGTGAACAAGGCGGTGTTGAGGGAGGGGGACAAACCCAACACATTATTGCGGATTGAACAGATCGCGACCGGGATGAATGGTGGGTGGGCGGGCGGAGAAGGCTCAAGATTTCATTTCAGTTTATTTTTATTTTCTCCCTTCCAGAAGCAGACGGACCCTGGCTGCATTGTGCTAAATCTGTGTAGAAAGGTGGCTGGCTGGCCAACGGCGGCGGCGCTCGCAGTAAAACAGAGAGCACACACATGGAATTCAACCTTGCAGTCGACCAGCTGGAAGAGAAAATCAACCGAGCTGCGGTTGAATGCACTTTGTATTAACACACACGATTGAACGAAATCGTTTGGCAGGTAGCTCCGTGGCAATTCAAATACCCTGCAACAATTAGCTCAGGCAGGTGAGACGTAGCCTACGGAGGTTAGCGCCTCGTCGGAATAAATGCTGGAGAGTATCGGTCATTGAAATAGCAACGCCAATATTACAATAATATTTTCTTTCATTATTTTTATGCTTTGAATGGCTGACAATCTGACCGAAATCTGACTCAACAAGCATTAGAACCAAGGCGACACGAATCAACATCACTATAATGCCCCGCAGCACTTGGCTTCAGCGTGAACAGTTTGGGTTCAATCATCCAGATCATATCACTTGCACCTCTGACTAACATTGCACAATATCGATTTTTAGCTATTAGCTTGCTTGTTTGCTAGATACTAGTTAGAACAAAAACATGTCTATATGTGCGATCACAGGCGCAAGGACGCAGTCTCTCCAGAGAGATGTTTCTATGATGTAAGATAGAGGGTTGTTGCCTCTTTAAGAGGACATTCAACACTAATTAACAAGAATTCCGAACGGTGTTGGTAGTCGGCGAAGGACAGACGAAACAAAATGGGAGATTCACTTGTCGTTTTTACTGCCAGCAGGCAAAACGACCCCACGTTACTTTGATTGACAACTGAACAAATGTTACTCTTGTTCCCAAGCTCGCTACAGGGAACGTCATCAAAAGGGGCGTGCTGCACGAGGCGGAGCGCACTGTCAAGCTTCTATTGGATACTTTTTGACAGCGCATCATGTCCCCACGTGGGGTGTGAGCGAAAAACTCCTCCTCGCAAATTCCATTGGTTTATACAATAATGATTGGCATTGCAAAGAGGTGTGTTCTAAATAGTTTTTAAGACGATTGGTTTTCTTCAATACACGCTCCTCCTTGACGTCTGGTGCCTCGCCCCTGGACTTCGCGGAGACATAAGGAAATTGTAGTTATTATATGGATGTGGTTCCTTTGAAGAAGTGACGGTGCAACGCCAACTCAGACTACATTACCCAGAAGCCAGTGTGCGCGCTCGTTGTTTGTTATGAATATATGACAGATTTTTAATGACTAGCTGCTTCTAAATTTGGTCAAAGAAGTCACTACAGAAGCCTTGTTGGTAGAGCTGGAACGGGAGTGCGCGGCGGACAATATCTGAAGTCTATGGAATCTAGACTTTCACTGTTTACGATCTTTCAAAATGGAAATAATATTAGCAGTGCGATTTTAAAGAGGAATTCGGTCGAGATAAATAAGTCTCTTCAAATCAAAAGAAATAAAAACAAAGAAATACAATTTGGAATTCTGAAAGCATGAAGATAACGACACCTCAGTAAAGGTGAAATAAAAACAAAACCAGGAGGAGTACTTAAAAAAAAAAAAAAAAGACTCTGAAGACCGCTTTCACTAAAGACCGGATGTAAACAGGATTTTTTTTTACTAACCAGATCAATGGCCGTGTAACAACAGCAGTCACTGTTGCTAATAAACGCTCGGGAGTAGCTAGCTATCTAGCTAGTGAAATTACGGGATAAAATAACCTGTCGGATTTGCATCGGCAGTGAATGCATATCCCGTTCTAGAATTTTGTAAAATAATGTTGGAGCGTTATCTGCGGGGGCATTCTACAGTATGATACAGCGTGCTGGCTCCTGAAGGGTAGCGGACATTGCACTTGGCCAGCCAGCGCGGAGAGCGGAGTGTCAGCCAGCCAGCGAGCGAGCGAGCGCCGTCGAATTCATGCACACGGCATAAGTCATTGTTTTCCCTTCTTCGCATATTGTTGGGAGGATTAAAAAAAATACCTTTTTGATGATTCGAGACTTGAGCAAGATGTACCCACAGGCACGGCATCCGGTGAGTGTTTGGAAAAACAAAGCAAAACATCTCCGCGTGATGGTACCCCACGCGCAATGAGTTTGTGTCAGTTTCCGTGCCGTCGCCCGCGCAGAACAATCGCTTATACTGTCAAGGCAAATGCGAACAGTTGTCAAAAGCGATTGTGTGTGTGTGTGTGTGTGTGTGTGTGTGTGTGTGTGTGTGTGTGTGTGTGTGTGTGTGTGTGTGTGTGTGTGTGTGTGTGTGTGTGTGTGTGTGTGTGTGTGTGTGTGTGTGTGTGTGTGTGTGTGTGTGTGTGTGTGTGTGTGTGTGTGTCTGGTTTTCTTTGCTGAGTCGGTTTTGTACAGGGATGAAAAGATCCTATGGTTCTGGGTGGCACGGCAGGTCAGGCTGCGAAGGTTGATTTGAAGCAGTTCGCGAGCGAGAGCTGTGCCGAGACCTTTTGGTTTGTGGTTTGCACAATGAAACACTTGTGTTCCGCAGCCACGTTTGAGCGGGTCATCTCATACATTCTGCGGTTTGCAGCTGCACAATCAGTGGGTTACAACAGCCTTCTGGAGGAAATACAGACCCCCACCCCATCACCCCCCCGTTTCTAATTCTTCATGCCTCATTTCAGCAAATGTTCTCCCGGTTTGTTTTAAATTGCAGGCACCGCACCAACCCGCCCAGCCCTTTAAATTCACCATATCCGAGTCGTGCGACCGCATCAAAGAGGAGTTCCAGTTCCTCCAGGCGCAGTATCACAGGTACACTTTATCTCCTCATTTTATTATGTGTCCTAATAATACATGTTCTTTTCCTGTGCCGATAGCGTTAAATACATTTCACGATTGTGAACTGTTGTGCACGGATGCAACCGAAATATTGATTCCCCCCCCACACACTTAAGAACTCGCCTTGTGCAGATAGATGTTTAAAATCAATGAAGTCAATCAATACATAAATAAATCCATCAAATGTTTATGGAAATGAAATAGCTGCGGAGCGTTTCTCTGGAAATATTTTGAGGACGATATGACGGTCGATGTTTTATTTAATATAAAAATATTTTAGTATTTTTTTAGTCTCATGTACACTTTACAGTGCACGGCGTGGGATGAGATCACTGTTTTGCCGTGTTTAATAATATGTCTCTATTATAAATATAAAATGTTTATGTGAAAATAAAAAGCACATACAGCAGATTATACCCCTCTTCCCTAGAGCAGTGGTAGAAGAGGATTCAGGTGTGTGGGTCTGTAGGATGCTGCTGCTTCTAAGAAATGCTGTTTTTCCTCCCATACACTACTGTGTGCTCTGGTAAAAGACAGGGGGAAAAAAACACATTGCTTTAATATGAATGTGAATATTCATATAAACGTCTCCGACACCATACCATCGACAGAAGCCAAGGTTGGATTGGTGTATGAGACGATGAACTCGACCGTGATAA